>JAEKIV010000251.1:0-42367 GCA_016801325.1 Hypholoma fasciculare
ATCACGGATAAACCGTACCAGTCTCCTTTGTGTTCAATACAGCATCACGTCCGTCCGAATTCGTTATATCCGTAAAATATCACTTTCACACATTGTACATAGTATATTGAACTACAAAGGAGACTGGCCACGAGTCTATATCTGATATGGCATCTGCGCCTTCTAATCGGTCCCACGCTCCAAAAATAGATGCCACTTCAATCGATCTGTTCTGCAGCACCACTGACGATCGCCCTTAAAAGTATCAGAAATTACTCGCAATTAACAAGCTGTGCCCTGCTACAGCTGCGGACACAAATTGGCATGCGTTCATGCGTTCCTGCCATTTTGTTTTTTCATTTTGTGTCCCTTTTTCTCCTGAAAATTTATCCCCACTTGAAGTCGACTCAGTCGAAATGTATGTTTCCTGCTTTCTCGATAATCGACGAAGTGGCCTGGATATAGAATCCGTGAAGGCTCTTTTGTGGAAGTAAGGGAACAGAAGCAATGTTTAGAAACATGGTCCGCAGCTCCGACACCCCAAATGACCCCGGCGCAGCGTCAAGAAATGGGGATGGGGGATACAAAGCTGTTCCACGCACCGCCCTTAGCTGCTCCATTAGACAGCGAAATCGGGTCATAGACGATAACGAATGTATCCTTGATTCAGATGTCCGTATTCATGCTAAGGAAATAGTATGCAAATAATGGTAAGGCAATTTACACGACGTCGTCCTCGAGCACCGAGGGGACCCGCAGACATCTTCACATTTCTCCTAGGATTCTTCGTTCACGGCCAATCAATGGACTAGTTATCAAATCCTACCCATTATACGCAACACTATGTACGACATAAGATATATATGCACGCGCAAGATATCAAGGTAGACCACGTTAAGGGGTAAAGGAGTGTTTCAATATAAAGAGAATATAAAAAATGTCTAGACCTGTGCGCGCAGCGCGTGCGCATGCGGCTCTATCGAGGTTCGTGGCATTAATTGCAGGTATAGGTATACTTCTAGGCTCTAGCACAGTCCGGCACCCATCCACGCCCAATATATACGGGCTATAATATACTTAGCGTCTATCAGAGTGGAAGATCTACTCGCGGCTGACGTCACTGGAGATGCGCAAGAGGGTCAGTTGGGCTGATCAGCAGCATAGAGGGGACAAGAACACGCACCGGCCGAAGAGCTTAACTTTCAGCCAATCCGTCGCGACGAGCGTGCGGTTGCGCAGGGAGAACAGCGTGCTCAGGTATGCGCTGCGCCAGAAGAGGTACGTCGCGACACCGCCGCTCGCGAACTGCCCCCAGAAAAGAAACACTCAGCGCCTGCTTATGAAGAACGGAAAAAGAGAAAAGAGACGCACGTTGCCGTTCATGAAGGGCAGGTCCGCAATCGCCTTGTCCGAGCCGATGTACGCGAGCGAGCCCTGGTGCGAGTAGTGGAATGGGCGCAGCTTGATCTTCGCGAGCTGGCGGCGCGCCTCCTCCGTCTCCTCCACAATGCGCGCCTTCTCCTCCGGAGTCGCCTCCGCAGTCGTGCCCATCGCTGCGCCGATGCGCTCGAGCTTCGCCACCTTCTCGTTGAGCGCGTCGCGCTTCGCCATCTGGTGCAGGATGCGCGCGAGGTACGCGCCCTGTTGCGACGCGACCTGCGCCGTCGGCGCGTAGGACGTCGCCGTGCAGTCGCCGATGGCAAAGATGTTCCCGCCCGCGCCCTTCATACACAGGAAGTCTGCAATGCATCACCGTTAGCGACGGGGAAGCGCGCAGCGCGGGAGACACATACCATCAACCTCGATACCGCGCCTGTTCGTCTGGACAGTAGGCATCTTGGCCATCAGGTCCTGCGTAATCTTGCGGCCCTTGTTGCCCGCGGCCCAGACGACCATTCCGCAGGGCACCTCCACGATGCTCTTGTCCGGCATCTGAAGCACGACAGCATTGTCCTTGACCGCCTTCACCATCGTCTTGGTGAGGATGTCGATCTTGCTCTCTTTGAAGGTCGACTCGGTGTACTTGATCAGCTGGGTGCTGAACATGGGCAGCACAGAGGGAAGCGCCTCGACGAGGGTAATGCGGATTTTTCCGGCAAGCTCAGGATACCACATTTTGAGATCATCCTTGGAGAAGATCAGTAAACGAACAAGTCAAGGTCGTGAAACAAGCGCACCTCGAGGAAATCGTGGAGTTCGCCACTAAGCTCGACACCGGTCGGTCCACCACCAACAACGACCTAATGATGGATTCAGAAAAATGATTTCTAATTTAGGAATGTCCGTCTACCATGTGAAGCAGGCGGTCGATCTCCTTGGCTTCTTGGCCGGGGAAGGCAGCAGTCTCGACGCAGTCCATGAATTGGCGTTGCATCTGCGAATCGGAAGTTAGGGCTATTTTTATCAGCGAATGAAAGGGTGCACGCACTCGCTCAGCATCAGCCAGCTCCTTCATGAAACATGCGTGCTCCTTGACGCCGGGAATGTTGAACGTTTGCACCTCCGCGCCGACACCGTAGACGAGGTAATCGTAAGATATCGTCGTGGACGAAACGGCACCTTTGATATCAGAGTTGTCTGTTCAAAGAGCAAATCAGATGGTGGCCCTACGTCACATATCTATGCCGTAACGCACCGATGAATGTTACCGTTTTGTTGACGGGCTGTAGCGGAGCAGTGCATGAGGGATTTTGAGCAAGAGCAAGATGAGTCAGTGGGTGCTCACGTCGACGTCTGTGGCTTCCGCTTCGATAACGGAGACCTGGCGAGCCTTATGCCGGGTGATGTACCGCGTTGGCTGGATGATGGAACGGGGATTGAGAGTGCCGACGGCTACGCTCGGCAGCAGGGGGGTGAAGAGGAAGAAGTTCTTGGGACTGATAACCACCTAGCCAATGACAAGGTCATTAAAATTATACCCCGCGCCCACCGGTGTCAACGCAAAGTGGGAGATAAGCGTACCACGTTGTAGTCCGCTGTGTCGAGGGTCGAGAGCAGACTCGTAGCTCCCCAGCCGCTACCAAGCACGACGATCGTCTTTTTTTCGGGGTCGAACGGCATCTGGGCGCCTGGGTGGCGCTCCTTTTGCGTGATGTAGTAGAATCCGCCCGCACCCAGGACAATGGTGATGAGTGTTGTGCGCCCGAGGATTTGCAGGAAATTCCGCCATTTCGACTGGCGGGGAGGCTGAGGGGGAGGTGGGGTGGAAGATGATGTCTGCGGAATAAGATGAGCGTTCGTCCTCGGTCAGACAGTATCTAAATCTCTAGTATATGAGAAACGTACTGTGCTCCCCGCTACCACTTCACTTGTGTTCGTGGCGATACCACGTCGGACGAGCGCGCGCGTAGGTATGCGCGGCGGTATTCTCGCCTGGGCCAAAGAGCGCGCAATGGCTTGGACAATGTCAATTTTCAAGCACACATCTACGATTATATGGCTCACCTCTACTGCGAATGGAATGCATTCTGAGGAAGGGGACGGGGGACGGGGAAGGAGGAACAAGTGCAGAGGAAACGCTGTTTCAAACCGTCAATTAATAACTTCAGATCGTCATGAGAAAACTTTTGTTCACGTGAGTGTACTAAAAGTAATTGACATATTTATTCTTAGGCGTTCCGACTCTGGCCATCCGACTCCCTCCCTTTCCTTCCTCCATGATAGCCGATTCTATCGGTATTTCTGGCCTATGATTTGCCCATGATTCTCTCTTTTCTGGAGCCATTCAAAGGCAGCGATTCTACCCAATGTCTGGCGTTCCGTTTCATCCCGACGTCCCTCAGCCGCGTCGACCGACTGTATCCGACATCATTCTGGGTAGCCAATAGGAGCCGCACAATTCTTTTAACAAATCAACCGCCAAGTTTGCCCTAATCTCTTCTGTTAGTACAGTTATACTAAACTGGCATAGTCCTCCTGGCCTCCCCCAGCAATAATGAAGCCGCCAACTTTGGAAAAAACGACCTATTTCTTCTTGGCTGCGGTAAACGGTGCAGTGCTGGAAGGAGGGCCTGGAGACAAGGCACAAGACCTCATAAGACACTTGACCAACAAGTCTTCAACTTCAGGAACACGAGTTCTTCAGATTTCTTGACAAATATCTGGACTCATCATCCCTTACCTTTCTTTGAGCGTCCCTTGGAAGAGAGTGATCTTGTTTGGGCGAAAGCAAAAATCAAAGTGCGGGCTCTTGGTACCCCAGCGTCCAGCCAGCCAGTTGCGCTCTATTGGAAGTGGGCGTCTAGCAGAATAAATTATTTTTCTTCCACCCGAGTCGGATGTGTTGGCACCAGGTTAGACTTCGATCTCATCATACCCTGGGTGTACTGATTACTCTATTTGACTCCAGAGCGTTCAGTGTTGTCTCTGTGCTATGTAAATCGCAACTTGCGGAACACTTGCAGCTCGGCCTGCTCTATCATCATCGGCCCATCGCGTGCCTTTCTGCCCTTCGCACTGCGCAGCGGAATTATGCGCCAATCCTTAGCTCCCACTTACGTGTTCTCTTGACGCGGTCATTGAACAATCTCCGAGCGTTAATTCGATTATCCCCAGATGTTCTGGGCCAGAAATTATAAGTAGCGCTCAATGCGCGGCGAAGACCGGCAGCCTGGACAGTGGATACAAGTAAGTAGCCTACAATGCTTATATTTATCTCCCGCTACTTCCCTTCCAAGTGACATCGCTGATTATCGATTATGTATCATCGTCCCATGTTTGCTCTAGAAGAGTCGGGGGCGTTTTATAAAGGTATTGCAATTGTTCACTATCCTTCACTTACCCGCCTATGCCAGGAAGAATAAAGGCATGTAGGATCAGTTTCGATATATGTATAACGCATGCATTTCCCATGCTTGAGAATTAGATTTGCCTAAAACCCGCCCATGACGTCGAAGAGTATTTTTAATCGGTTCTAGCCACATATGAGTCTCTCAGCTCTTCGGATCCTACGCATCACCGCGAGGCGCGGTACGGCGACATCTGGCAATTTTTGACCATTTTTTCTCTGTTTGATTGTCTAACATCAGTACCCCAGTCAGGCTACCTGCATATTCGTCGTAAATTCGTCGACTTGCCACTGCCAGCGTCTAGGCGTCTATTCCTGTACATGCCTATTTTCGCTGACTTCGCCACGCTCGCTTCTATGGTCAACTTACTATCATAGTTATTCGTGAATATGACACGATTCTATTTAAATGGATTTCATTTATCTCAAGGGCCAAAGCTCTCCCTCGTCGCATAGAATTTGCCTTATAGGAGGCTGATATCTAGCTAATGGAGACTGTAGAATTCAAAAGCGAGGCACAACTTAATTAACGACCGTCGATATTTATTGATGCCGCCTATGCCGGCCTTGCATTTAACATTACTTGGCATGCGGCTTGTTCTGGAAAAACTTGAATGGTCCGCGCAGGTTCCCGTTCGCCCACAGGTTGCGTCTCTCCGCCATGTCGCTTCCGCGCTCGCGAAAGCTGCTCAAGCCCTTCCTCTTCAGCGTGCTCGTCGTCATGCTCTTTTTCGAGCTGCCGACCAGCTTTGTTCGGCGGTTCCACCAGGACTCTGATGCGGCGCTGGACTTTGCGACGCTAGCGCCCCCACCGGCGGCCACGACGGAGCGCCCAAAGGCGAGGCCGCCGCGGACACAGGCGCCTCTGGCTAAACACCGATATCGCTCAGACGGATTGGTAGAGACCAACTTAGACGGCCCCCACCCCATATACGAGCTCATCTCGCGCGCGGAGCAGGACTGGGAGGCCAAGCTTGAGCGCGCAAGCAAGACGTTGGATGAAGCTGTTGCCGAGTACAAGAGGCGGTACTCCCGGAGGCCGCCCAAAGGATTCGACCTTTGGTATGTGCTTTGCGCCTCGCTCGAAGTAGAGTTGCTGAGTATCCCAGGTGGAGTTATGTTGCGGAGCACAATGTCCAGCTGCCGGACGAGTATGATCAGATTCATAACGACCTCGAACCCTTCTGGGGCCTTGAGCCGGCGGACCTCATTGCTATCCAACAGGAAAATGAACTGAAGAAGGATTCATATACCGTGGGGAAGAACGACTCGGGGGTGGTCGACGTTTTGACCTACGCATTCGACGACGGGCGATATGACCAATTGATTGTCGGCTCGCGGAAGATCGTCGAGATGCTGAGGGAGGTCCAGGACTATCTCCCGCCATTCCGCATGACCATCTCACCCCACGATGGCCCGAACCGACTGACGGATCACGGCATAAAGGAGGCGCTCCTTGGCGCTGTCGAAGGGCGCACCTGTACGTCCTTCCCCAAGCGGCAACAGCCAGATTCCTAACACACCGCACTTTTTAGACCTGGACAGAGCGTCATTGCCTAAAATACGCACCCTGGGTTGGGTCTCCGCCTGCGCGCCAGATTCGCCTGCGCGCCTCAGGAAAATTGATCTGGACAATCCGCCGCCGCCGCCCGTGAAGAAAACCTTCATCTATGACCACGTCCGCACGATGGACCCGTGCAACCACCCGAACCTCTTTCACCACCACGGCCAGTTCCTCTCACACAACTCAGGCCCGTCGCCGCAGCATGCCTTCGTCCCGGAGTTCTCGTACTGCTCGACGACCATCCATCACAACATCCGCGTCCCCGTGCCGTACAGCTGGATCGAGGACATCCTGCCGCGGAGCGACGATCCCGAGTTCGACGACAAGGTCGACGAGCGCCTCATGTGGCGCGGCAGCAACACGGGAATGTTCCACAGCTCGACGTCGCGCTGGGAGCACTCGCACCGCGACTTCCTCGTGTCCTATACAAACGATATAGAGGGCAAAATCTCTGTTCTCGAGCCGAACAGGACGCGCATGGAGAAGGTCGGTGAGCCGCGCGAGATGCGCAAGGCGCGCGTCAACCCGGCAGTGATGGACATCGCGTTTGGTGGAGCGCCCCTCGCGTGCTCGGTGTCGACGTGCGGGCTGCTGAAGGAAATATACCCTTTCCGCGAGCGGCAGAGCATCCGCGAGGCGGGAAATTACAAGTACATCATCGATGTACGCCGTTCTGTGTACTCAGGATCACGCTCTCCTGCTGATCACGCTTCCCGCAGGTCGATGGCAATGGCTGGTCAGGCCGCTTCAAGAGGCTGATGACCACGAACTCAATGGTGTTCAAATCGACCATATACCCTGAATGGTGCGTCACAGTTGCCACTTAATTTGCGCTGGCGGCGCCGCTGACACTTGCACGACAGGTATGCCGACAGAGTGGCGCCGTGGGTGCACTACGTCCCCATTCAACTCGACTTGTCCGATCTCCACGACGCGCTATTCTTCTTCCGCGGAGACGGGAATGGCGACGGCGCGCACGAACACCTCTCTCGCAAGATTGCCGTTGCAGGCCGGAAATGGAGCAAGACGTTCTGGCGGCAAGAAGACCTGATAGCCTACTTTTTCAGGTTCGTCCTCTTTTCTCTGCAATACCTAACCTCAATTGCTATATCCTAATCACCAATCGTAGATTAACTCTGGAATATGCGCGCCTGATGAGCATGGACAGGGAGGCGATGTCCTATTCCGATTGAGAGACCATTTTTCTTTGGGCGATAATTTTCCGCTTTCCGCGACAAGACTAGTAGGGGGTTTGATTAATAGTTTAATTTGTTGTCAGTTTTATTGTGTATGTAAAGCGAACGAGTGCATGCTGTACTTATATCTAGGCATCCAAAATTCTATAATGACTCTATAATTTCAGTTTGTTTAGTCGTACCTAGTCCTGAGGGAGGAAATGTACGATAGCCACATGAACTATCTGAGGGGTGCATGTATATCCTACAAAACACGGTGGTCAGCAGCACTGCACTCTTGAATAAAATGAATGGAATAGGCTTGGAATAGGCATACAGGTAGAAGCATAATTTCTATATTACGAAAGTAACTCCCAGAGGCCTTCTAATATATAAGAGCGCTTAGCGTCACCGCGTCACCGCTGCCATCACCGTTCCATTCAACTTTGGCCACGTCTCAGGTGAGCAGACATCATCACTTAAAATTTACTTTCAAACCTGACTTGTTATCACAGATGCTCATCTTTACCGATAAATATCTCAAAGGTTATGAATTTGACCACGCCAAGGTTGCAATTGCCTTTGGATGCAAACCTCACAGCCCCGAGGCATATGTAATTCTCAATGCTATCCATAGTCTTCACCGGGATTCATACATCGCTGAGGGAATAGGCCGCTCGATGGAACCAGGAAGTGAAGATAAAATCATTCTGGTTTTGGCATCAGGAGATGACAAGGACGAGTTAGAAAAGCAAGAAGTCAAAATTGAACCTTGGTTTGAAGAAGCAACAAAAGCTGCTTTGTCTGGACCATATGTTTATATTAATCAGGATGATGGATGATTATATAGAACTAGGATACACATTACTACATTCACTTTTATCCAGAATCTTCTTTCTCTCAGTCGCTACAAACCACTACCAAGTAATCACGGAGTTCCTAACCTGCCAGCCTGTCAATTCAGCATTCACATGTATTGGTCAACACATGAATGAACGCGCAAAAGCGCAATCTTTTCTAAGCACGGCAGTTTCCACACTTTGCACGTAGCTTGTAAGCGGGCTCAGTCAGCACCCTTACCTTCGCTGGATCTGAAATTCAAGTACGATGTAGATAGAGGGGCGCTGTAAACGTAGGCAGGCATGTACTAGGCATTGAGGCCCCTACCCGCCTTCTAGTTCTGCAAGCAGAAGTATAGGGACACTATAATTTCAGTCTGTTTAGTCGTAGGAGGAAACATACGATGGCGAGGTGCGCTATCCGAGGGGTGCATGTATATCCTAAAAAAAAAGCGGGTGGTCAGCAGCGCTCTCAAATGTAATGAATGGAATAGGCATACATATAGGAAAGCATCAAGCACAAAACTCAACATCACGAAGATGTGACAGGACAGAAGGAAAAAATTAGAAGGAACGAATCATCGGATTTCCTCCTCGTCCCATTTCAACGGCATACGCCACCTCCGCGATACACCAACACAGCGGAGTCGCAATCATTCACTCCCCGGATCCCACAACACACTCTCGAGGCGACATAGTCTCCTCCCCCGCTACAGTGCCGATGCCCACATCTTCGTTCACCCTTGCCCCGCGAGCCAGCCCGTGTTCACTACAACTGCGGGCCAGCTCCCACCTCCGGCCCCGCCTCCAATCGTCCACATTCTGTCCGCCGGCCGCAGAGCGGCGTGCGACAGGGTATATTCGCGCCGGCCAGCCATCATGGAGATGATTGCGAAGTCGTGTGGTCTCTGTCCGCTCGCTGCGCGCAATTCGTACTGGACAGTCTCCACAATGGCTTCTTGTATGCGCATATGGCTGCGATCCAACGACGTGCACCTGGGCACACTAATGCACTCCTCATACTGCACAGCGGCGTCTCCTGAACCGGATCCACGATCCCGAAGGACGTCCATCGCCAGCGTCGGCGCTGGCAGTCGGTCCTGGGGGACAAACAGCCGAACTCGAGAACGAATCTCTGTTGTGACAGTCCCGAGGGAGTCGCAACTTCAGCTATAAGCCCTCGGACCAACATGCAGGCGACGACTGCCTGGCAATGTGTGGAAGCGGCCAAGAATCAACACCACGCAGTTGACTCATCGTGCGCTAGGCCCCAGGGATGTCCGTTGAACGAAAAACAAGCCTATGAAGAGAAGCCACTGCGCAGACCTCAGCAAGAACAGCACGCAGGTCTTAGTGCACAATAACGAGTCACAGAGATCGCTCAGGGCACCCAAGTGGTACAGGCTGAACCGATAGCGCCAATTTCCACTGCATAACAGCGTGTCAAGAAGACAGGGTCGAAGGTGAGGATGAGTTACTAAGGCAGGCGAGCAACTGCAGTCGGCCTCCCTGTAATGGAAGGGCCGAGGTTGGGGGCGTGAGGGAATCTGAAGAAGAAAGCGACCCATGAGAAAGCAATCGACGGAGATGGTTTAAAGCATGCCGATGAAATACTCGAACCCGTGCCGTACCAAGGCAGAACCATTGACTAGGAATGAAGGACTGGTGTTTTCTGTATTCTCGTACAATATGCACGGCGGCGCCTTATTGTTCCCCATATAACCAGTCAAACAGCCATGGAGATTTCAATGCGTTCGCCGACGCTTCTGAACTGCTCCAGTTGGGAGCCTGCAACCCTAAAGTTGCAGGACAAACTACTGTAGTCCACGGCGCATGTAATCTCGCAGAAACGGCGCCGGGGTTTGGGGGATACCCAGAGAAAGAGCCAGAGGCCCGGGCCACCATCTTCCTGTGTGATAATCCGATATGCCGAAGCGACCACGATCTCCAGAAGCGTTTGTAACGAAGGAAATCACGGTGAATGAATGACATTGGGCGAATGTGATATCGGCAGATATCTGTGTGAAGCCCAGCCGCCACGTTTTGTGATGATTGAGCCGATACTGTGCGATGAATCCTCCATATTCCTCTTCTCGAAGGTCCCGCGACGCTTCTCTGGTACAGTATTTGCAATATCGACGAGCTCAGAGTGATCGATTCGTGTGTTTCCGGCATCGCCTTCCCTTGTACATGCTCAGCGAGGAATGCATGCGGGTAGCCTTATCGACACTTTGCGAAAGTGCGAAGAGACAAAGCGCAGCGTTCTGTGTGACTGTTGCGTCGCAAGCTAAGGGGTCCCGAGGCAACGCAGACACGGATCTGTGTGAGACTAGAACTCGCAGAGAGAGATGCCCAAATTCCTGCACGTTCCGAAGAAGCGATATGGAGAAGAGGTGATATATCATCGGACGAGAAAAGATATCTTTGCCACAACCATGCGTGGCACCACCGGACTTGAGCACTCCATCTTCCACGCTTCCTAGGTTGTCATTCCAGAACCAAGAGATCGAGGATGCACTTCGACGAATTGAATTTGAAAGGAAGCAGCCCATGCGAGTTTAGGGTTAAGTGACACCTCTGGGAAGAAGGGTCTCGTGGTGGCTGAATGGTGATATCAGGGGTAAGAGCACCGCCAGACAGAGGTAATCGAGGTGGCCTGAGGCGTAGCGGCCAGTGAAAAACATGAGCCCGTCGTTCCTTTGTCGTGGTAAGGGATCAAAGGATGTCTGGATGCCCATTTGCGTAAATAACACGTACACAAAAGCCAAACATAATTAAACAAATATTTTAACACGTGATCGTGGCGACTCAGAACTGCAGCAACACCTCTATGCAACTTTCCGAAAGGTTTAACTTGACTCAACCTTTGAATTAGCTGCTCTTTGAATTGACAACGGACGCCTTCGAGATCGAAACAACGTACTTATCGCAGGACTATAGAGTGGAGGTATCTGCGAGAAAGTTGAAACGGCACTCGAGAGCAAGCGAGCTCGTAATTCAGGGGCTATTAGTCGAGCATTTCGAGCACTCTGTCACCATATGTTTAAATGGGGCGGCTATAAGTACAATCACAGCGATTTGTGGGCGGGGGCTGGCCCCACGGAGAATAGTACATTCGGCTGTCAACTAGATCAACTGATGCATTGATGATAGCTCGTCACTGGGAGCAATACTTAGTTGAGCCAGGTGAGCTAGACTTGAAAAGGTGTCGCAGTTTCTAATCAAATCAGAGCCGTCTAGTCCATCGCCTCCGTCGCACGCGATCTACATTGGACAACTAGCGTCTAAGCTATGACGAAGAAGCCGAACATTTCCACGTTCCTACTAGCTGTCAGGCTTGTGAGGCCCCCCTGGTCGGTTGGCGGTAATTTGATGCTTGGAAGTCTCCCTTTTTAAAGCCACAAGTGACGAATGCTCTTGTTCTTTCCGGACCCCTCTATATCGCACCCGTCCATCGCCCCATGTCATTTTCCATATCATAACCCATCGATTGCTCAACGCGGTATTGCCTTGTCGCCCATTCATGATCTCTGTCCTCGGCGAGCCGAAGGAAACCATAGGCTTGAACCCGTGGACGGATATACCACTCCCTCAATATGTTGGGGCGTACCTGGCAAGTCGTCGTGATTGTCGTCGCTGCTCATCACGCTTACTGCGGAGTAGTTAAAAGCTTTCTTATATGGTGAGTCCGGTCAAGTTGCGAGTCTTCCGGGACGCTTACGTGTTCATCTCCTTTCTAGGCTTTCATACAAGCTTGCTAATTTTTGGCGTCTATCTCTTATGCATTAATCAACGAACTTTACGATGGCCATTCATTGTCATTTCTCTCTTTATGTTCACGGTCGCGACCGCTGACATCTCCGTGTCCCTCGTATTCCTCTTCAATCGGCTTCTAAAGGGAAGAGCGCTTCCCGTTCTTCATCCACACCCAAAGCTTCTGTTCTTTCTTACGAACAAGTACGTGGACTATGTACCCTTTTGGGCTTCATTACTCAATTACTCAATTATCATTCTCTGCTCAGCTTGGCTGCGGAGTCTGTCATTGTATGTAACGGTCCCTTTACGTGCCTTGCGTTGCCTGCTTACCGTCATTGCACAGATATATCGGTGTTATACTGTTTGGAGACGCAGACGTATGATCGTTATTATATCAGCTATTTTCCTCGTCGCCTCGTCAGGTAAATATACGCGTTAATCATTGTTCAAAAACGTCATCTAATAATTATAAACGTCAGCTTGTGGCTATGTTTTCGCTATCTCCACATCATCGCGCTTGCATCCACTGATTGTTGTGTATTTCTGGATGACGTTTGCACTGAGTCTCTGCCTGTGTGCTTTAACGTGTGCGTGTCGAATATTGGCACTCATGTTACCGTAGCTAATTTGCACACCAAAAGCTGGCAGAATATACTGGTCGGCTCGGAGGGCAAGTACTGTTCTCGGTCCTGATAACCCGCGACGGTATTATTCTATATTTTCAATAATGTACGTGGTCATGAGTGTCTGCACTTCCAAGTCTCATACCTGTGCAGCATTGATTCTGGCGCTATTTATCCTATTTATTTATTGTTAGACCTGGTCATAAAGCACACGGTACGACGTCGTAGCCCCCAGCTTGGATATCGGCTCACATACATACGCCGTTTAGATTGTGCTCGATGCCGGACTAAACCAGATCGTTGTAAGTGCGAATTCCGGCCCCTCTCAACGCAGTAGTCCTAACAGCCATATCCTTGCCAGGCTATTGTTCCCAATTTGATCATCTGCCAGCGTGCGTTCGGGCGATGTTTCCAGCGGGTGGATACAACGCAGGCAGGCGACAGGCGCGGCACGGTGTCGAGCCCAAGCACGCCTGTCCTCGACTCCATTTACAGCTTGGCAGTCACCCCGCCCACTGGCAGCGGACAAGTCGCTGGTGATGATCATTCTACGCACCTTGACGCTACCCCTTCGCACACGGAGGGCCACGATAACGAACCTGTATGAAATACGTTGATGATCACCGGAACGACCTTCGCCTTCCCCCGTTCCAAGATCTGTCATCGGCCCTGCAGCACATAAACGGAATGGGCGCGCAGTGCCACAAGTTGTGAGTAATGATGCAGGCTGTGAGCTTCCCATGAAAGGTTAACGACGTTTTTATTTAAAAGGTTCCGACAACTGGACAGGGCCGAAGACACTACCCTATGATTCTGGCTGTCGGATGTACTCAACTACTACGACGGAAGAACGGTGACCTAGCGGCGACCGCCTACGACTGCATAAGTCCATATCGATTATCCATTGTTCACGTCGAATGTTCTCCAGAGATCATGGACATATTGCTTATATGGACAAAGTACAATACAACCCCTTCACCATGATCGTGGACGTGGTGGACCATATTTAAAACACCCATGATTTGTATGCACCGACTTGCATAAAGTCACGAATTATTATGCGGTGCTTGAGAAGTACTCCTTCAATTTATCTTATCATTGATTCGGGCATCTGGAATGTATGTAAGGAACGTTCCTACACCGCTACCTCGACGTGTAAGTATTTATTTGACATAAAAAATGCCTGCTCCCGCGCGCTAACTGATGCGGTCTGCCCAATTCGGGAAGCTGGAGCTCGGATATGATACGGCTGGTATTTTGGCCGGGGCTCCCCTCTGCAACCCGACGGAGTCAAATTACGTATGTGCAATGCGCATGCTTCAATTCATTTGAAGCGCTCACGAGCCACCCTCTGCAACCCGACGGAGTACTATTCAAATTATGTATGTGCAATGTGCATGCTTCAATTCATTTGAATGCGCCACCGCAAGGCAATTGCTTTCCTATCGGTGAGCATCAAGCCGTCGCCAGGCGTCCAGTGGCCTCAAGCAAGCCGAAGTCCCGGTGGGTAAGTCGTTCCTAGAGAAGCAGTATTCCCCGAGAATGGACTCACGCTGTCGGCTATATGCAGAAAGCGGTTCACAGACATCGCCCCACGCCCGCAATGATGCCTAGGCGAGTTTCCCTAAGCGGGGCCATCATCCCTCGGTCTATTAATAGAACAACCGCAGCTCGTCCTCCGAAGGCGTTAATTGCTTGGCATCGGCGAGGTGTGCACTCTTTCCACCCATCCCCAGATCCCCTGGAATTTTCTCCAAGTTCTCGAGATGGGTATACCGCGCGCACCGACGGCGATGCTGAGCAGAGCGGCTCAGCTGGTGATGCACAGGCCCCTTATCCCATTTCTGAACGAGCCCTGGACGTTGGATCCAAAATCGAGATGGCCGGCAATACTTGTAAGTCATTTCACTCTGTTACAGACTCTTTGAATCATGCAAGACTTTTAGCTCGAGGTTTTTCTGTATGGCAAGTATCTCATTATTCTTGTTTCCTGGTATGATACTAAAGAGTCTGCAGGTATAAATGTAGTGACATTTTCCTCGTGCGCGTTCATCCTGTGGCGACGGAAGATTTTCCAAAGGACACCGCTGATCATCACCTCCATCCTGTTTATACTCTCCAGCACGGATATCATAGTCACGATATATTTTTTCTTCAAATTTGTACTAGACAGCGGCGTCGTAACAAGCTCGACCGCAACTAAAGATGGCCCTCAAGAGACATGGAATAAAGTTCTCGAAGTCAAGTTCGCGGTTTATGTGGTTGCAAAGTATGTCTCCTGGCCTACAATTTTATACTTTTAATGACTTCAATGACCCCGAAACTAGCTTGGTTAACAGCAGTATTTTGGTGCATTGAAGCGTCTTGTCAGCGTTACTTTGCATTTTTACTCAACGGATATCAGATCAATCGCTGCCATTCAATATGGAAGGACAGGCGTATCATCGTTGCCCCTGTAGGTCTGGTTTTAATCGGAACAGGTATGATGTTAATTTTTCCTTGCTTGTATCTCCTTGAACCGCTATTGACCATGCAGCTTAGTGATAAGTTTTGTCTCGTTAGCAGAGGCTCAGCTTGGAGACAAGCTGTTAGCCGCCAGCTTCATCACATCTGCGGCTGGGAATCTTTTTGTGACTTTTGCAATAGGCATGTATTTCATCATATGCCGGTGACACTATTTCTCACCATTAATTTCGCTCCAGCGACCGGCATGATATGGACTTCACGAAAGGTTCGGAATATTGTCAAGCTGGATTTAAACATGGTAGCCGGATATATCACTTCCCTGCTGTGAGTAATTACTCGGGACTTGATTGTGCTTCGAGACACTAACCGTTAATTCTACCCTCAGAATCGACTCCGGCGCATTCTACAGTTCTTCTATTTTTTTGTATCTGGTTTTCCACTCGGTGAGTGGAGTTGTGGAATTCAAAGGCATTCAACTAATGAAATTGCCGTAGCTGGTGATAAACGCTTCTCTCACACAGATTGGGGTGAGCATATGTCTCCCATTCATTTATCTAACGCTCATTGAGAAATCCGAAGTGTATCACCACAACAGCGATCGTGCTACGAAACTCACACCCATGCGAACCACTTGGCGCGGATAACGCAGCTTTCTCTGCGACCTTAACACGCCCAGACATGCGCACGCCAGAGCCTGTCTACTCGCATTCCCAGCGTATCGGGGCACCGTCCCCGCTTGGCAGACCTGCAGAAGAAGTGAACGGCGAGGTCCATTTGGATGTTGATAATGAGTACAAGTAGTCTTGGCCAAGTTATTTGTGTCTATACCCCGGACTTCGATATTAGATGTACCATGTATATGTAGTCTATAAAGCAAAATCCAACATCAGACAAAACTCACGGGCGTGCACTGTTAAAAGTCAAAGTACTCTCACCAGAAAATTCCTTTGATTCGATGATTTACTGGGCAGCAACTTAAACCAACGCGGCCGCGATTTCATGGAAGACCTGGTTGTGCTCTCATGGCGCTGCCAGTGACCCAGCTTTTCAGGCCCTAACTGTTTTTATCACCTTCTTTAACTTAACAGTTGGACAAGGGTTGGGAAAGTGGATGAAGCAGCTTCCAGGCTATGTATGTATTGAATGAAACATAATATGCATAGCTTGAACGTAGAAACGTTAAACATTTGCGTGAGAACCTTTGAAGTCGAATATTAAAATGATCTTGTGGAATTTAGACATTATCGCCTTCCTGTGCACACCCATCAATTACGTAGCGCTTGCGCTCCATCCTTGACTGCCACAAGAAGTGGCACTCCTTGTGGCACTTGAGAGCGGCTTTATGGACGCCAACTTGCGACGCGTGGAACTTGGCAAGAGGCCGAGTGTGCTTGGCCGGTCGTTCCCACAGATCCAATCTAAAAAGACCGCTCTCTCATCATGTCCCACCTGCAAGAATGGCAGATTTGGCAGCACATGATGTTCTATAAGTAGATTCCGTAGTTTGGGGATGAGAGTTTGCAAGCAAAGCGAGTTATTTTCTCACTCCCTCCTCTCTACCTTCACGTCGGGGCGATAACGCTTTCCTTTTCTCTCTTCCTCCAGCGAGACACCCACACCCCCGCAGGACAGCCCAGGACATCTATCCAAGGCCACCCCAGAGCTTCCGCCATTCCACGATGACGAGTTTGCTGAATTACTTCTCAAGTTCAAGTAAAAATCGTGGCGGGCGAATAGGGATTACAGATATCCTCATTCCGGACTCAGACTCAGACGACTCTTCAAGAGCAACAGGCGCCCTCCCAGATGGATATTATTCGGTGAACAAATACAGTGCAGCGGTGCTGGTGATTATCCTGTCCAAGAATCTTGAATTTAATTGACCGCTAATTCTTCATTAGTTTGAAGTTTTCCTATATGGTACGACCTCCCGAACGCACATGAACGCTCAGCGGATTTAACGGCTTCATTCAGGAATATACTCAACACTATTTGCCATTTGCATACGAGTGCTTCTCAAAAACAAGCGGACTACACAGCGAATGCTGCTAGCCTGCGCCATGATCATGTTCTCTCTCGCTACTGTCGACGTCGTCTTGGAGCTGAGCTTTCTGTTTTGGTTTGTGGTGAAGGGAGATACTATACCAGACCCGGACCTACACTTCAAATTTCTGATATATATCACGAGCAAGTGAGCCCTTGATTTTACGCTACTCTCTACCTCCAACTATTTACTAATGCAATATTGCAGCGTTATTGCCGACAGCCTTGTGGTATGTCTTCTAGTCCTGCATCGTCTCTTTTTCTAATTCTCTACGGCACAGATCTACCGCTGTCATTCGGTCTGGAATAGAAGCAAACGCGTGATCGTTCTCCCCTGTATTTTACTTCTATCTGGAACAGGTAACTAATTTTCATCCAATTCTTATATTGCTTATGGGCGCTCATACGCCTTAAATCCTGCTAAGCTTGCGGCTACGCATTCATCGGACTGTCAAAGGAGGAGTATCGGTTCCGCAAGCTTCTGGTAGCATTCTTATTCACAACTGTGACGCTGAATATGCTGGTAACCGTTCTGATGGGTACGCTATTCTCACGCGTGCTGCCTCTGGCTTTCACTCACTTGGGTTTTAATTGTTCCAGCTGGAAGGATCTGGTGGATAGCACGGAAGGCTCGCTCAATCCTTGGGCCGGGACTATCGTCGAAATACAACACAATGATTGCTATCATGTAGGTCCCTTTTCGTGCCAGGCTACAACGCACAATAGCCGGATGCTTACGCTAAATCCCCACAGAGTGGAATCAGGTGTCATCTACTCGATATACGTGGTTCTCGATGTTGTTTTTCCAGATGTGCGCATGCTTCACTTTCGCAGGTTTCTGACTTCGTCTTCTTACCTATCCACCGGAACAGCTGCTCTTGGATGCGGGCCTTGCCCAAGTTGTGGTACATCTTTTTATGCGTCTGCTGTCTATCGTTTGATACTGATGTATTGCTTCCAGGGCATCGTGCCGACTCTTATAATAGTACAAATTGGACTCGGCATGAGCACCCACGACGCTGATACGTCGGCCAGTGTTGTACGAACCGACGGGAGGGCAATGGCGAACACCACCGAGTTTCAGTACGATATCCCGCCGTCAGGATCACCTCCGCCACCGTCACCTATCGCTCTTCCACCGGTGACATTCTCAATGCAAGCGGTGCAGCGGACGAATCGGCCATATGCGTCACATACGGACCGAGGGTCAGATGCAGAGTGCGGATACCTATGACAGTGGACCATATTATTATATTGGGTCGACGAGGGATCAAAGCGTGCTTGACTATTCGCTCGCGATGCTAACCCTTTGATTGATTTTTCGGTCGCTGAGTACCCACCAAAAATCGACTGAGGAAGATCCCACCAGCACTCTTACGACACCAGGACGGTTGTACCATTATTTTGTAGCGTACTCCTTTGTAATTAACCAAATAGACAGCATGTATCATACATACACCCCTTCACATTCGTTTTGCAACCTGTACTAGTATTAACATCATTACCATCTTATTTTGCTGCCGGGCGGATGTGGCGGAGCAAGCCCAGAAACGCAGCCCGCACGGAGGAAAGTGGCAGCCAAAATCATGAACGTTCATGAGCACTTGATGCACACCTGAACACTTGAACCTCGATCATTTTCATGAACTCATACCGCCACGTCACTTAACCTGTCGAAGGGCCCGGCGCTGTGGATAGAACGCGGAAGTGTAGCCGTATTACATCGCTTTGTCGCACACCAAAGCAATACTTGCTCGCTAAACTGGGCCCCGCTCCGTCATTGCCGCGAAGTCGCCATTCGAAAGTATGGAACATGTTCTTGTGACCTAGCGGTGATAACAGTCTTCGAAGCGCACCCATAATGGTATTCAGCTAGAACATTACACCTATTCTGACTGCAGTGATACTGAGCAAAAGTGCACGCTAAAAAGGTCAAGAGGTTCAAGTGATCGTCGGCGGTCCGCAAGTGTGGTTGGTAATAGGAAGCCATATCCAGGGCCTATCTCATTCATATATCTCATACCCGGTACGGCGGTACGTGCACAAGTCCATGCATTTTTTAAGTCTGAGATCGGTCGCCGTTCGTCCACACATTTGTTCTACGAAGGTGCAGTGACGGTTGATATTATATTGTCGATTGCCTAAGAAGACCCTCCCCCCTGAATTTAAATTTTCAAGCGCGAATCGACTTTCATTCATGAACAACTCAGCTATTATAACACTGCTAGACTTTGAATCCGACGCCACTTGCGGGAAGTGCAAATCTTTCGTAAATTAGATACTGTATTATGCATTACAGATGTCACAAGGTGCTCACTGGGGCCGGCTTCCAGGCAAGATTTTATTTTCAAAAGATGCGCTTCCTTGCTCGCGTGCACGAGAAACCGTTTCTGCGCGCACGTGCGACTGCAGCTGTACATTTGAAAACGTATCCCATAGGCGAATTGCACTCCCGAAGACACTAGAATTTGACTAGAATTTCGAAGCTGTAGTTTGTCGAGAAGACATCAGCAAAGTGGAATCCAGCAGGTCGGTGTAAGCATTCCGTCGTGTGTATGAGAAGCAACTGGCTGCCAAGACAGGGTTCGTAGCGAGGCTACAAAAAATGGCGAGGTAGAGAATTTGGCCCTTCCAGTGGGAAGCCGAACGACGAGAAGATAAACGCGTATGTTCAGGTTGTATTGTTGCACTTGGGTGCCATTACTACGATCTTGGTGTTTAACGTTAGCTTGAGGATAGAACAGAAGCAGCGGGACCTCTTACAGTCGGTGGGTTCTCGGGGAAGACTTTCACCCCGGTTTTAATTTTGCTAGGGGTTTTAACTAGCTCGTAGTTGTTCTATTCTACGACGTTCAGTATATCCTCCCATGAAAGGTGACATAAATTAAAACATGCCATCCAAGAACTCAACCGCATCGTCCCCACGCCAGTATCTCCCCTGCCTTTAGCATTTGCGTACCAGTAGCTTGGACCGACGTCGTCAGTTCGCACGAAGAGGTCCCCATCATTGCGATTATTGGCCGCTGCGTTTGACGAAACAATATCAAGAGTACAGGTTGCTCACAACATATTGAATTAGACAAAAGTCAGTTGGGAAAATAGAAATCCAAAGATCAGGGGTGGGAAGAAGGCGTCTAGATCTTCAAAGGCGATTCTAGCGTTGTCGACTATGGATATCGCGGCGAACCACGAATGGTTTCATATAATGAAAAAAAATTGAACTCTTGACGGTCTCTTTCTAGGGAGAGGCAGCTGTCTAAATAAAATTAGTATCCCTCCACTTCCTATGGCTCAAGATGGCTCAAGCCCCCGTGTTTGTGAGTTTGCAAAAAACGGAATATCTGCCTGAACCCTCGTCGCCCAGCCGATATATTCCAGAGCAACCCCAGAGGACGGGAACACATCCACCGAAGAGACCGCGGGGTTTGACGTGAGTTTCACTGGTATCAAAGACCCAGAGATGACAGCAGATGAGATCCCAGAATCCAGAGCTTCCAAAAGTACATGGTGGTGTTGAAGCAAGTGGTTTTTAGCAGCAGCACAGCATCACCGTGAGAATATCACGGCGACGGACTTGCCTGAGAGGCCTTCCGTGATGGAAACGTGGCGTTGGTTGTCAAAAATCAACGTTGTACCATTCCCAAGGCCTAAGGGTCGATGGCAGATCCAAGGAAAGTTTATTATCTCTTACATATTTTTTCCAGGCTAACCGCTGATTTCTTCTGACAGATCTCGGCGTCCACCTGTTGAGAGTGCAAGTCAACCAACCCCCACGTCCCGGGTCCCGGAAAGAAACAACAACTCGGAGGAAGGGAATTTAAAATCACCTGGAGCAACCTTTGGAAATGCGCCCCGTAGTTCAAGATCGACTCGGACGCCTGCGATAACCAAAGATGGGGAACCACATCGCTCGCCAACGGCTCCCGTTGTGTCCTCCGTGACAGACTCGCAGACACGGAAGGGCGCAGCCAGCTCTTCTACGCTGCCGCCTCCTAATGCCAGACAGAGGAGCCCTTCGGACGTAGCAAAACCAACGACATCTCGCGCTCCGGTGGCTTATAATACGCGGAACCCACTTGCTGGCACGGATTACAGAGTTGAACCACTAGAGCAAAAAGATTCCCCGTGGTTGGCACCGCCTGGATCAGGGAGCGACTACAGGCAGAGTGGATCATCTTTCCAGACCGAACCTAGCTCCTACTATTCTGCAGACGACGATGCGCCAAGGGGCAGTCCACCTCCACCTATGCCCATCCCACAACCTGCTCAACCGCCCAGGGAGAATCGCTACGAGGAACTGTGGCGTGCAGCGCAGGGGCCTCCCATGCTCATACCTAATAATACTGCATCAGTGTCTTCTCAATACGACCGAGAGGAGCTGACCGAGTCGTTCTATGTCGAAAGCTCAGACGCGGACAACGATGGCGGCTCTCCGGTCATACGTCCTTCTCATGATGAACCTCACGAGTTTCGAGATCTCTACGACTCCTCGTGGCTGGCAGCTCCTTCTCCAGGCATGCCTGTGCCGGAGACCGCGGCGCCCTCTATGCCTATTCCGCAAACGACTATTAATACTGTTGATTCGGACAACCAGTCAAGCTATAGGCAGGAAGAAGCGAGTACAGGTCCCAGCATTCCCCCCACGGCTCCCCTGCGGATCCACCACCAGAACCAACCGGCCTCCGCAACTGCGTCCACGCCTTCTCCGGGTCCCTCTGTGCAAACTACACGGCCACCTGCCATGCCTCAGCCAAAAACTAACGCAGTGAACGACACCCCATCCAAAAAGCCCAGAAGCCGTCAGAACAGCTCTAACCTGGGAAGCCAGTCCAGACCGACAGACGCGCGACCCTCCGCTCAGCGTATTAACTCTAATGCCACGAGCCCCGCTATGCCAATGCCCCAGGCGGCCCGCCCGACAGCTACACACACCAGGCCGACAGCCTCGGCGTCAATAAATGCCCAGCGTCCGACACCTATTTTACAAAATTCGTCTCGGCTGGACTCCGGCGGACCTCCGATGTCGAAGCCAACGATGCCTACACCATCGCCCAGCGCAGCGCCCAGTGCGGCGCCCAACCACACCTCTATATACGCGCAGTACGCAACGCCGCGTGTCGACGCCAATGGGCAAGCTAATGGACCGCCACGGCCCCAGAACCCCGTCACATCCACTGCGCCTGCCCCTTCGTCAACACAGCCGCTGAGCCGCTTAGAGAGTAGGCCGTCAGCGAATAGCCCTCGTCCGACGACGTCGTCTCAAAAACCTGCCGCTTCCCTGCCGCAACCTACGCCCTCTCGCACTGAGACCAATCAAAGCGGACGGCCATCGGGCGCTGGTCCCAGCGCTTTCTCAACGAGTGTCTCTCCGAAGCCGACCTCTACCCAGGCTCAGTATCAGCCCACGCAGGCCGCACGCCCACACGTGGCCGAGGCTCCCCGCCCTCAGCAGGTCTCTTCCCCACCTCCGCCGCCGCCGCAGACCGCCAGCGCCAGCGCGAACGCCAAGCTGCAGCAAAAGGAGGACGTTGCTGCGCACGCGGCAGCTAACCTCGCGTCGGCGCCCACACGCCCGCGTCTGCACGGCAACCTGAGCCACATGGACACGCAATACGTGAACATGATGCTTGCGCTAGACGACATCCCCGCGCTGCACAACCTCGCGGCATCTTTCTTCGCGTGGATCCTGCTCGCGGGCTTCATCTTGTTTCCGGGTACGTTCACGAGCCTGCAGAACATCGGGCCACAGACAGGTACGCTCGGGCAAGAGCTGATCGACAAGGTGACACAGCTGCCGCTGTGCGTATTCTTCCTTTGCGCCTCGGCGTGTGGCCTATTGGCTAACAATTTTTTGTGGTATTTAGGTTCATCGTTGCGTGGGTTTGCACCGGGATCGGTGTTCTTGGAATGTCATGGCTTTGGTGGCGCTGGCGGAAGAACTACCTCTTTGCGCTGAATAAAATTTTCCTGTTAGTATATTTATTACACACTGCTCGGCATCTCCCAACTGACTTCCCATGGCTAATCTAGACCCGGCTTAATGAACTCGCTGGCAGGTCTCTTGTCCACACTCGCCAGTATATTCGGAGCTCAGCACGGACAGTTCTCGACGACTTCCAAGGTGACACTTATCGTGACGGGCGCGTCGACGGTCGTGTTTGCCATCCTCACTGCCTTCTTTGCACTGTGGCTCGTTCGGCGGGTCAAGGCGCGCCACGATAAGCAGGTGGGCAAGCAAACGACGGGCAAGCACGGGGAGGGCGCATTGGATGTATCGACTCGGAAGATCTAGCTGGCATACCTTGTGTTTTTTGGACAGCTTTTTGCAGATTTGGTGATGAGACTATGCACACCTTCGACGAACTTCACTTGACGATCTGTTGTGATATTTATTATCTTGTTATCTTGTTGTATTTTTGGACTGTATGTGCTAGTGAAATGTACAATATAATTTACCTTGTCCGATGCTGGATTCCTTCAGCTGATATCAGGGATGTTGTGCTCATAAGCTGTATCTGAACTGTTACTGTTGAGCGTTGTCTGATTATAATTTTGTGTCGTTAAGGTCTGCCTGAATAGAAGATCATCACATTACCGGTACCAACGCACTTGGTCAACTTGGTTAGCAACTTGAATGAAAAAATTGGTGTGCACAATGGTTCGCGCCAGGCGTTCTACTCTATTCTTAACTATTTCTTATTATTAATAGATTATTTATAAGTATAAATAGATCTAATCCTTCACTTAGCGGCATACGCGAGACGGACAAATCTGGAAACATTATTTTGAAGGGCCTACATACGCAGTATCCAATTGAAGCACTCATTCCATAGTGTCTCTTGACTCTTGAGCTATTTTAAAGCATATGGTCGTGGCATATCAGCCGCATTCCAAGCGCTTTGTCGCACACTAGCTTGATATCTGTTCCGCTGTGGATTCCAAGTGGACTCAATAGTAGTATACTAATAACTAATACAGATCCTAAATTTACTTTCTAATCTTCCGCCCATCATCGTGAGAGATGTTCAGGTGAGCGCTAAGCGCTAATCGAAATCAGTTGATATGCCGTGCATGTATCAGGTTTAATCTGGTGGTTAACATTGACCACTCTAGAAAAAAGGGGATGGATCAACACCTCTAACAGAGATATAATCAAAGTTACAATAGTTGTCATCCGAGAACGCATAGGTGATACATATTTTATTAACGTCAAAGGCCACAGCGGGGATGGCGGAAATGAAGGCGCTGATGAATTAGCGCCTAAGGGGACAGAAAAACTGCAGCCTGATGAAATAAATCTGTCGATATCCATTGACTACATGATAGAAGGTGCCAAATGAAAAGCCTAACACAGGCTCACTTTACAGAGGTATCAGAGACAAATCAGAGAGCACCTTGAAGAGGGCCTTGAAATCATGGTGCCCTACCCCTAGTACTTACAGATCGAGCAATATGGGAAAAAAGATAAGAGCATTTTGGTATAGAGTGGTACATGATACAAACAAAATAGGCCGATACTGGAAGAATACCCAACTATGAGCATCGATCTCGACGCCAGAAATGTGACGATATCACTGAATCCCTTGAACACATAATGGCTGAATGCGAAGCCTTCTAGCCAGAAACACACATGGCACTTGGCAGCTAAAACACCCCCATCAAGAAACATAGACAACACAGCCCTATGGAGATATAACGGGCTGCACAATGCTGCAACCCAAAGATGCGGATGGACAACCAAATACAGCTCTCAATAGACTATACACTATTATCATGACAGAGTCAATGTATCTAATATGGCTACAATGTGAATGGATGTTAGATCATGGTAGCGAACGAGAGAAAATCATCCCTAAGTCTGACTCACAAGTTCAACAAGATGGCAACATACGGCAGGCTAGACTAAAGTTCACACAATGGCCACAAAGAGAGTCTACAAAAACTGGTGTTAGAGACCTGGAGAGGTATTTTGGAACACGAGGAAGACCCCCCCAAAGACTGTGTCGGAATGTGAGGGGTTTTAGTGGGTACGGGTGTTGACAAGCGCCCTCCGGGGCGTAATCGCTGAGATCTTGAGAAGCGAGTCAACATCAAAGTCCCACACTACATACCTGCAATAGGGTGTGCGTTAAGCTTTTCCTCCCGGTTTGGCATTCTCACCGAGGTTTTCCTTCTGAGTATCGCCCAGTGAGGACCTACACTTGCATCCCATAGTAGTAGCATGAGGATAACTATGTTAGTTGTCACCCTATAAGAGTCTCCACCAGATAGAATAGTTATCATTGGCCAACGATCTTGGTGCAAAGTTTCCAAATGGGCGCTAAGTAGATGACATGGTGTGCATGAATCAAGGTACTGTGAGAGCCAAGCAGTTTTATTAAGGGATTGCAATTAGAACCCAAAAGATTGGCGCTGAGCAGTGAGTTGTCAAATATTTAAACGTTCTATGACTTTTCCGAAATGAGGACAGTCCCCCACCGAGAAATGGCAGGCACAGGGTGAATGCCTCATCATTTATCTTATAAATTGTATTGCGCTGACTTCTTACCCTCGATGGTGACAGTCGACCTCTTCAGAGCTTGGGCAAGTCAGACGCGCCGCAGAACTCAACGCAAACAGAGGCAGAAGGAAAGTCCGCGGTAGCAGCTAGTGGAAGTGGGATCCAAGAGACACTTGGGCCATCCGAACCTGGGGCACCACAGCAATCGGCATCGCCCACATTCCAAGGTATATTGACCCAAGCAGAAAGCCCCAGCACGTTTCCACCTTCTGGTTCGGACTACAGGATCGAAACGCGTGAAAATGGGCCCTCTTTTCAAAGCGAGATAGGTTCCTATTTCCCAGAAAACAGCGCCACTCAAGTTACAGGAGATTCCAGTCCACCTCCAATGCCTGAAACTGGGGCGCAAACCACACGGTCAGCGGTGGACGAACTCTACGAAGAGCTGTGGCGAGCAACGCAGGCGCAGGCGCCTCCCATGCCTGTGCCTAATATTAGCCCGCTTCCCGCAGCCTCTCAGCAGGAAGGCAGATGAAATTTACCAAAGGATGAAGGCTCTGCGAACTTACCTCCACCACATGATGAGCCTCATTCCCCCAACGAGTTCTCCAATTCGGCAGCACCAGCACAAGGCATACCTGTGCCTTCAATTGCGGCATCCTCCGTGCCCATATCGTTCATCGATGTGACCCTTGATAGCACCGGTACTCAGACAGCCAGTGAAAATGAACCCGCCGTCGTTGAAAAAGGCGACGCTGCGCACACAAAGCACCTCAGCGAGACCAATGGCAATAATGTAGGAAGCCAGTTGAAGCCAGCGATTCCTCAGACTCCAGTAACAGTTACCACATCCGTGTCCGCGTTTGCACTGGCGTCCAGGTCGGCAGCGGCGGGAGCGCCTATACCGACGGGCATTTCTTCGAAGCCGAGTGCCGCCCGGGAGCAGCAGAAGATAATACCCGCCACGCACCCGCAAGTGGTTGAGACGCCGCGCCCACGGCCAGCCGGCCTGTCAGCGTCCACCCGCGGATCGAGCGCAAACAAAAAATTGCAAAAGAAGGGTGAGGTCGCGGCACGCGCCGCAATAGAACTCGAAACCGCACCCACGCGCCCGCACATGCACGGCAACGCGAGCCAGATGGACACGCAGTACGTGAACATGATGCTCGCGCTTGACGATATCTCTATCATATACAATATCTCCGCGTCGTTCTTCGCATGGATATTGCTTGCGGGTTTCGTCCTGTTCCCGGGAACGTTCTCAAGCTTGCAGATGATCAGTGCGAAGGCAGGTACGGGCACGGTCGCGAAGGATGTGATCGACAGGGTGACGCAGTTGCCGCTGTGGGTGTAGCGTGTGTTCGAATCTCAACGAGCTGACATGGATTTTATGATTAGGTTCATTGTGGCCTGGGTGTGCACAGGAATTGGCGCACTGGGAAAGCTTTGGCTATGGCGGCGCTGGCAGAAGAACTACATCTTCGCTCTGAATAAAATCTTCCTGTCAGTGCCTCTCCTCTTTTAATTGGATTTGAGTTCACACCTCACCTCCACTCCAGACCAGGTCTTATGAACTCTCTGGCCGGTGTCCTGTCTACCCTCTCCAGTATCTTCGGCGCCCAGCACGGGCAATTCTCGACGACGAGCAGAATAACAATCATTGTCACAGGAGGCTCCACGATGATTTTTGGGGTATTGACGGCCTTCTATGCACTCTGGCTTCTTCGGAGAGTCAAGGCGCGACACAATCGCGAGGTGGGCAAACAGGTGGCAGGCAAGTACGGCGAAGGCAAGGTCGATATATCGACAAGAGAGGTCTGACCGCGACAAGCAAGAGTGAGTATAAGCCAGTGACAACGATACCCATCTTTGATAAGTCGTCGTACGATTTGTTGCCGAGCCTGCAGAAACATGATTTTTAGTTTACTGTGAACGTTGAACCATTCTTCCTTACGAAGTACCCTGGTCCCTAACGGCAAGTTGCAAAGAGAAGGGCAACACAAGCACAATTCACGGACGTGTAAGCCAAAGTTGGTGATTCACCTTTAGTTCCGCGTCGATTCTGCGAGTAATTCTGCACTGATTCTGGCTCATGAATCACTTGTGAAACGACCTTGAACAAACCTTGAATCACTTCAAGATGAGGGCAACTTTGACCGCCCCGATTCTTGAAGAAATTGTATTTGATTTTGCCTCTCGGATTCTATAGGCATTCGGTATATTTTGATGGGTAGAGTGAATCAAGAGCCTTCAGTGGATCGCAAAAGGGAATTGAAAGTGAATCGCGTGAATCACTTCTGGAGCTGATTTAGAGCTGATTCAGTAATTCAACTTTGATTCACCGTTCGGTGGTTGAATTGTCTCACGAATCAATCAATCACGCACTGAATCAAAATGTTGAATCGTCAACTTTGAAGTTTGCGTCAACTTGAAATTTTGACTGTTCCTAATGATGTCGAGGTACTCGTCCCCGAAATTGGTCAGGAAATTTTCCGAGCTGTCCCCTGAGCCCTCCGAGATGCAGCCATCCCCGTTGACCATTTCGCCAATACTTACGGCACAAATTGCTTATGGGAGAAATGACTGCACGCATTGTCAGTGTTGTGCTATAGAACAATATATACCGCAAATTATAATTGACCTCGTTCAATTTCCTTCAGCTGATATCAAGGACGTTGTGCCCATAAGCTATGTCTGAGCTGTTACTGTTGAACGTTGTCTGATTCCAATTTGTGTCGTTAAGTTCTGCCTGAATAGAAGATCATCTCTTTACAATGCCAGTTACGTTACCAACGCACTTGGTCAATTTGGTTAGCAGCCTATTGAGAAAATTGGTGTGCACAATTCTATTCTAATCTTAACTTCTATTATTATTGATAGATTGGTTATATATAGATCTAATCCTTCGCTTAGCGGTTTGTTAGCGGCATAGGCATATGCGAGACGGACAGGCCTGGAAACATTATTTCAGTCTTTTGCAGGGCCTGCATACGCAGTATTCAATCGAAGCACTCATTGCATATTGTCTCTTGACTCTGGAGCCATTTTAAAACACATGGTCGTGGCGTACCAGCCGCATTCCAAGCGCTTTGTCGCACACTTGCTTGATATCTGTTCTGCTGTGCACTCATAAATACAGGTCCCGTATTCACCTTGTAATCTTCCAACTATCCTCGTGAGACATGTTCGGCTGAGCACTAAGGGCTACTCAAAATCAGTTGATTTGATGTGCTTGCATCAGGGTTCTGGCATAGCATAGTTGTACCATAATTAACATTGGCCAACGATCTTGGTACAAAGCCTCCAAATTAGTGCTCAGTAGCTGATATGATGTGCATAAAACAAGGCACTGTGGAATCCCAGTAGTTGTATAAAGAGATTGCAGTTAGACTTGAAAACCAAAAGATAGGCGCTAAGCTGTGAAATATTTATACGTTCTACGACTCCTCCGAAACGAGGGCAGTGCCCACGGAGAAATGGCAGACACAAGGTGAATCCCTCGCCATTTTATTTCATAAATTTTATTGGACTGACTTTTTATCCTCGATGGTGGCAGTCGGCCTCCTCAGAGCGTGGGCAAGTCAGAGACGCCTCAGAGCGCAATGCAAACGGAGGCAGCAGGCAGGCCTGCGGCAGTAGCAGATAGTGTCCCAGAGACACTTGGGTCATCCGAAGATAGGGCACCACAGCGATCCGCATCGCCGACATTCCAAGGCATATCGACCAGAACAGAAAGCCCCAGCATATTGCCACCTTCTGGTCTGGACTACAGGATCGAAACGCGTGAAACTGGGCCCTCCTTTCAAAGCGAGATCAGTTCCTATTTCCCAGAAAACAACGCCGCTCAAGTTACAGCAGACTCTAGTCCACTTCCAATGCCTGCGTCTGGAACGCAAACCACGCCGTCGGCGATGTACGACTTTGGCGAAGAGCTGTGGCGCGCAAAACAGGCGCCTCCCAGGTCTATGCCTAATATTAGCCCGCTTCGCGCAATTTCTGAGCATGAAGGCTCTGCAGAGTTACCTCCACCACATTACGAGCCTCGTTCCTCCGATGAATTGCCGACTTCGGCAGTGCCGAGGCAAGGCATTTCTGTGCCTTCAATGGTGGCATCCTCCACGTCCATTTCGTCCATTGGTGTAACCCTTGATAGGACCGGTACTCAGACGGCCAATGAAAATAAACCCGCTGGCGGTGAAAAAGGCGACGCCGCGCACACAAAGCAACCTGGCAAGGCCAATGGTGATGATTCAGGAAACCAATCGAAAAAAGCGCTTCCTCAGATTCCGGTAACAGCTACCACGTCCGTGTCCGCGTCTGCACTGGTATGCAAGCCGGCAGTGGCGAGAGCGCCCACATCAACGCACATTTCTTCGAAGCCGAGTGCCGCCCAAGAGCAACAGAAGATGATACCCGCCACGCACCCGCAAGTAGTTGAGATGCAACGTCCACGACCAGCCGCCCTGTCAGCGTCCACCCATGCATCGAACGCGAACAAAAATCTGCAGAAGAAGGGCGAGGTCGCGGCGCGCGCCGCAATAGAACTCGAGACCGCACCCACGCGCCCGCACATGCACGGCAACGCGAGCCAGATGGACACGCAGTACATGAACATGATGCTCGCGCTCGACGACATCTCTATCATATACAATGTCCTCGCGGCGATCTTCGCGTGGGTATTGCTCGCAGGTTTCGTCATACTCCCGGCAACGTTCTCAAACTTGCAGATGATCGGTAAGAACACGGGCACGGGCACGGTCTTGAAGGATGTGATTGGCATAGTGACGCATTTGCCGCTGTGGGTATATCCTGTGTTTGTTCAAGTCCCAACGAGCTGACATGAATTTTGTAATTAGATTCTTAGTAGCCTGGGTGTGTACAGGAATTGGCGCACTGGGAAAGCTTTGACTATGGTGGCGCTGGCGGAAGAATTATATCTTTGCTCTGAATAAAATCTTTCTGTCAGTGCCTTTCCTCTTTTAATTGGATTTGAGCTCACACCTCACCTCCAATCTAGACCAGGTCTTATGAACTCTCTGGCAGGTGTCCTGTCCACGGTCGCCAGTGTCTTCGGCTCCCACCACGGGAAATTCTCGGAGACAAGTGGAATAACAATCATTGTCACGGGAGGTTCTGCGGTGATTTTTGGTGTATTGACAGCCTTCTATGCATTCTGGCTTCTTCGGAGAGTCAAGGCGCGGCACGATCGCAAAGTGGGAAAGCAGATGGCAGGCAAGTACGGCGAAGGCAAGGTCGACATATCGACAATAGAGGTCTGACCGCGACAACCAAAAGGGAACAGGAGCAGGCGACGACGATAACCATCTTTGCTACGTCGTCGTACGATTTGTTTTTGGACCTGTTGTAAATATGATTGACTGATGATGAACAGTTGTTCACTCTTCCTTACGAAGTACCCTGATGGCAAGTTGCAAATGGGAGGGCACAGTAAGCACATTTCCCGGACGTGTAATCCAAGTGTAATCTATAATGATGTCGAGGTACTTGTTCCCGAATTTTTCCGAGCTGTCCCCTCCGAGATGCAGCGGTCCGTGCTGACCATTTCGCTGGAACTTATTTCAATGGGAGAAATGACCACAAGCTTTGCTGTCGTGCTTTCGAACAATATATGACATGCACCGCAAATGCCTGTGAGCGAAGTATTAGTCCTCGTGAACAGAAGAGCAGCGAGAAACACCCTCCCTGGCCAGATTGGCGGATGCACAGGTGCCGTACGCAAGATCAACATTGGCAACTTGAGTTTGCTTGAATCTGCGTTCAATTAGAGGTCAACTGAGAAGAATTTTCACCTGAACATATTGCGTGATGTTTGCGTAGGGAGTGAAGGGGCTGCCGGTATCTCTATTCTGGAACGAATCAGTGATCCCTCGAATACGTGGCGGGTAGTAAGAGGCAGAGGACAGGACAAAAGGTGTCCGTGGAAGTGCTAAACACCGAGTGCTTGGGCATTGGTCGAGCGTTGAAACAGTCATCCCGTTATCAGCTTCGGAGAGCAGCGATGCACATAAGCGGAGGAACGCTCAAAAGCCAACAGGACACCCATTGGGACCTCTATAATTAATGTCATCGATGGGTATAAAAAGAGATGTAAAATTAGTAATCAAGCATCCAGATTGTCGAATGCAAATGCGAATAGAAAGCAGTTGGCACAAGTAGTAGCGGTATCAAAGCTGTATCTGACAAGATCAATCAGAATGTTGAGAGCAGTTCGTCCAGACTAGTTTTCACTCACCCTTAATTAGATGATATAAGCCATTGCATCGTTTCTCTGCCCTCCCTGCTCACAGCTCCACCCTGCCGCCAGAGGCAGCATTCAGACCCGCGCCAACTCCAGAGGACACCCCAGCGTCGCCCGCCAGCAGCTTGCTGACCCACTGCCAGAGCAGACGCGGGTCGTCTTCCTTGCCGAGGAGGTAGTACATACCGCGCCTGTGCAAGAATGCGAGGTGCTGCGGCATGTATTTGAGGACGCCCGTGAACACCAGCACGAAGAGGATGAAGAAGACGGTCACTGGCCAGCCCCAAGTAGATCAGCTAACGTCGCTCCGGAGAGCTTCATGATTTTCTGTGCAGACTTACGTAGAAGGATCTTCTCCCAAGGCTCGAGCATGGAAAGCACGAAGGTCGCCTCGAACCACATGCGTCGCCGCCAGAAGAACTGGCCGAGCGCTGACGACGGCTTCTCTGTAAAGCTGTGGTCGGGCTTTGGTGGTGGCAGATTCGGGTGAGCTTGCGTTGCCGACATCTGTTCTGGTACTTTAGGGAGTTCCTGAGGAGTTGAGAAACGGAGGTTGGCGTAGAAGTGAGGAGTATTAGCTGGTTGACGATACTTACAAGCACCGCAGCTGCACAAGAACTTACTTCTTATTCTCACGGTCAGACTCACGTAAATATTTTGGTGATCTCCATATGTGGTCCTGACAATTTGTATGTAAGACGTAGTATAGAGCACTGTCCAAGAAAGTAGGAACTGCTCTGATTATTAAATGGAAATAAATAAGCTATCTAGAGCATGAACTACTTTTAAGCCTGGATATGCGGCGCTGCCTCACGCCCTAAACGCTGCTTCGCTCCCCATATATACCGCTTCCGTTCATGCGCTCGCCGTTTCTCGATAGCATCCTGTTTTCTCTGCTCGCGTCTGGCTTCCATCGCCGCCTTGCCCGCCTCCGACTCCTTGTGCCGAGTAAGCGACCAGCCGGGATCGAGTGTACGCGTCCAGTCACGGTGCACGGCCTGAGCAACAGTCAGCACACGGTCCTCCGGCATGCGTGCTAGCTGGCTCTTCGAGCGCATGCGGGGGCGGCGTTGCATGTACCACTCCCACGCAAATCGCATGAGCGCACCGTCGGCGTTATATGGCGTCGGGATCTCCGAATACCCTGGACGCGCCGTTGGGTGGCGGACATAAACGGCAGAGCACGACTTGAACGACACTTCGATGTATGCGGGTATGTGTAGCCAGGGAGCGGCGAATTGTGGCAGGTAGAATGGCGTTAGATTTCCGGTGTATTTTGGGGGCTCGGGTTTAGCTTCTGTCTTCACTTCTACGTCTGCATCTGCGTCTGCGGCAGACTCTTCTCCTTCTTTCTCTTCCCTGGGCTTGCGAACGGAATCAGGGGCATTCACGTCGTCGAAGGGGCCGTGCGGTGGTTTGAAAAACCGCATGGCGTCGGGATCTACTGAGACCATGTCTCCCGGCGCTAGGCGTGTGTTAGCTCGAGCATGCTGGAAAAAGCCCGTTATCAGCCTATCCATCCTACAAAGTACAAGAACATACGGTTCTCCCGTTTAACTTGACGTATCCGTGGATAATCAAACGCCGCGCCTCGTACACGCTGTGAGCAAAGCAGCAACGGAACACAAATACGTCCAGCCTGCGCTCGACCTCGGTGAACATCAAACTTCCGACCGGAGCCATGCCTTTTTGTTCAATTTCGTCTTCGAGCTCTTTCACCTTCTCTTTCGCCTGCAGCTTGCGCTTCGCGAACTCCTCCAGGTCGTGCTTGTCGTCGCCAGCGATGATAGCGCGGCGAGGACGCACATCAGGAATTGTCTGCGGCAGGTACCAGCGCTTGAAGACCTTCTCGGGGATGAAGTCTCCGTGGTATGCACGCACGGCCGTTTTGGACTTCCACCGCTGTTGGAACACAGTGTTCCGGGAGTTCTCCATGAACGTCAGCTCGCGGGAGATAGGTCCGACAGTACGTTTCCAAAGGTTGTACAAATTCTTTGGCGACCAGCTCTATTCACGAGAGACAATAACTGTATGGTGAGCCATTTTAATGAGGACCACACGAACACATTATACGCACCATACACGGGAGGGCTCTGCGCATGTTGAATACATTGTTATTACGCATCGTGCCGTTCCTCCTAGATCAGAATACGGTCGACGCGTAATGAGAGGCCCCGGGGCTGGTACGGTGTAGTCAGACTGAGGAAGGACGAGCCTGAGGAAGAATGTGAGCCCGTCGGCGCGACGACGCACACGAAAACGAATTTTCAAAGTCCGCTCCGTAATTCGCAGGAGCGCCCGACTTGAGTCTGTCATTCTTTCTTTCAGGCCATCCTATGCCTGGCTTCCATGTTCCACTCGAAATAGCCAATGAAATAATCCTCCACGTTCTTGACGCCCCACCAACGCCCTGCGAAGGGACCGCAGAGAATACCAAGCCGGACTGGAAATTGATCGAGGCGCTCACACTGACCTGCTGGAGTTATCGGCTGCGCGCCCTCGAACTGTGGTTTCGAAGCCTATTTCTTCAGTCAGCCGCAGACTTGAATGGCATAGCGACCCTCTTTCCTAAACTCAAGGGAAGTTGGACTAGGTTAGTCTGAAGCCTGCACAATATACAGAGGTCTAACACTCATAGCGCAAACCTTCATAGACATCTGCACGCAGTCCAGAATAATGTCGGTGAGGCTTCAGATATTGTATGGGACCTTTCCGGGTTCAGCCGTTTGGCCTCTCTGCGGATCGACTGGCTTGACGAAAATACGCCAGCGGAAAAGCTGTCGAATTCTTATAAGTATGAAGGTGCTCCTTGTTTCATCAACGTGCAGTCTCCAATACAAGAGCTCGACATTCGTGGACTGAGATACCCTACTCCGATGGCCATCCAATCCTTGACGGTTTCTTTCAGACATATCGTTACTCTCAAAATTGACGCGTTGCGAAGTTGGTGTGGACTCTGTAATACGTGTGCTCTCATCCGATTCCCCGGACCCACCCCCAAAGACCAGCTCCATGAAGGAGGACTAGGGCTGTCGGTAAGTGACCACATGTCAAGTTAAACTCTTTCCTCATCAGAGACAGATACACTACGCTCGCGTACTATCTTCCTTCCACCATCTGGAAGAGGTGATTATTACTCTTCCGGACATAGGATTGGGTCTTCCATCCCCGGGGTTTCCTATCGATTCTGAAGAAAACCTATGGACTGGGGAATGTGACCGGTGTATGAACCAGGTGTACGGCATTGCGGGATTCATGCAAGAGTGGATGTCCCGCAAGCGTGGCATCGAAAACGACATGAACAAGCGATCAATCTACACCAAGCCACCAAGCCTCAAGCGTGTCTTGTGGAAGTTTTGGCTATATGAACGTAAACCTGGTTATGCACCTCGTACCTATACCCAAGATGAGATAGCCCTCGATGATGCATGGATAGATGAACATGAAGACAGCGACTCTTTTGACACGGACACGCAAAATTAGCACCCTTTCCTCTACTACCTTTACTTGCCGGGATAGCTCATATGATGGCATATGATAGCCAAGTACGCGGAATCTCCACCTCTGCATCCGGGCGCGGCCCACTGAGCGGCGCATTAAAACAGATTGTAGACCGGCAATTCGGGCCCATGACCTTGAAGAGCAATGAAATGTATGCAAATATGCGCTTTATCTGGAACTTCTGCGCTAAGAAAGATTAGAGATGTTGAGAAGAAGACTTCGACGGTCATGTGGAGAATGACGTCGAGTGACATCAGGTAAGTATCGGACGTAGCACTGCAAATATCCGCTCCTTTGCCGAAAACCCCAGTCTTCTTGATCGACTGCATTTCATTGGACTCGAGCTCAAGCTAAGAGTTCCGACAAGTCCTCGAAGACTTCCTTGTTTCCGAGGTCGGCCTCAGTCCCAGTCCCGAACATCTTCTGTCATTGGCTCTTGCATACCGCTCAACATTGCTGCCATTCCTCCACAGGCTATAAATAAAAAACTAACCGTTCTATGAAAAACCATGGAGCGACCCGGTCCTGGTAGCCGTTACTCTCCCTTCGTTACCACTATTTTCTCTTGCCGTCTCCCCACGATTTCTTCCTTCCCGTCAATCTGCCGTGCGGTCATGATCCATCCACACCCAAGATAACATATTGCCAACAACGCAAGAACCATTGGTATGCACATGCATGGATCTGTTTCTGCAGTACTTCGGCCCAGCTGGGTCGCTTCGAAATCTTAGAATCATATAAATTGCAGCCCGTGCCATCGTCACAAGGGGAGTTTTCCTCTTCAAATTTCACCCCGGTTCAACCACTCGAAGGAGGATCATGGTGAACTTCAAAATCCTGGCAGGCGGCTATGATGTCTTCGTCGCCACATACCTGTTCAACTCGGACAACTCGTCGCTGACCCTTCTGGGCAAATCGCCCACGGGAGCCAACCCATCGTGGATCACCCGGAGTCCGTCGAACAGCAGCCTGCTATAGTACGCATCAACTATCTGTTGGAACGTTACTCACTACAAACCAATTCTGACTTGACCGGCCTGTAGTGCGGTCAACGAAAACTCGCCCTTAGGGGCGCTGCAGTCATTCACCATAACGCCCAATGCCATGCTTGCTGGACCTCTAGCCACTGTCCAGTCTGAAGGAGGGAGCCCAGCATTCGCCGTCGCGTTGTCCACGGGCTCTGTTGCGGTAATGAACTATGACAGCGGCGACGGGCGCATCATCCCAACCACTGCCCACGGCACGCAATTCGTCAACGGGTCGGCGCCACTCATTACGTTCCCCCCTCCGGTTGGCGGTGTCTCGCATCCACACATGGCGTATGAGTATGAAGACGAGGTTTTCGTCCCTGATCTGGTACGCCATTTTCCAGGAAATATGGGTACTGTTTTCTGAATGTTGATTTAGGGAGGAGACACCATCTGGCGCCTGAAGCAGAACCCGATCACGAAGAACTACTTCATCCAGGGCTCGCTGCCGCAGCCACTTGGAAGTGGGCCGCGGCACATCGCCATCTTCAGTACGTCGCACGCACTTGCTGAATGCGCCTCTGACGCCTTTTATTGTTCTATAAATAGACGACCGCTTGTTCGCAGTCCACGAGCTAGCCTCCACGCTCTCCGTGCAGACCATCCCCCCGCCGCCCAACGGCACCTCAACTACCTTCGCGACCGTCTCGATCGTCCCCTCCGGCCCAGCCCCGGGCGCCCTGTGGGCCGGCGCGGAGGTGCTGATCCCGAAGCCGACGCTCAAGTTCCCGACGCCGTACATCTACGTCTCGAACCGCAACACGGGCGTGCAGACGCCGACGGGCGACTCGATCGCGATCTTCGAGCACGTCAACCAGGGCCGGCCGGACGAGGGCCTCGTCCTCGTGAACCAGGTCTTCACCGGGCTCGACCAGATCCGCGGCATGGAGTTCGGGAACGAGGCGCAGGGCGGCGACGAGTTCCTCATGGCGGGCGGTGTCGCGGGCACCGCGGGCGTCATCGTCCTCCGCCGCACGGAGGGCGGCCGGAATCTGGAAATTGTAGCACGTAACTTGGACATCCCGACGCGCACTAGCTTCGTCTGGCTTTGACGGGCTGGTGTATCAATTCAAAATTGTTCGTGCTTGTGGCAAAATGAAATGAAGCAGGCGCTTGCGCGATCTAAAGTGTGTTAGTGTCCTGAAATTTGAGGGGACGTCTGCTGAAGGTAAACGTTCTAAGAATGGCTGCGAAGGAAACGGAGCCTTCACTGTTCGCGCTGCATAACTTCGGGGAAGTATTAGGCAAGTATAGCCGGACTCAGCCATACTGCCTGCCTAAAAATTTGAACAGCCCACGGTTCAAACGTGCACTGGAGATCAAGGAAGGATTTTTTTTTTGTATAGCGGTCTAACGCAACACCCGACATATTTCAAAAAATTGACAATCGATGTGAGTGGTTTCGGCTTTATCTTGGTTTATTTAATTTTGGCCTCTTTCATCCCAATTCGTTTTTAAAATTGCGTTCGGAGAAAACGTCTGTCCGCAGCCTCTGAGCAAAGGGTGTCCCAATATATGTCCCAATATATTTGCAGCCTTTACATGAACTGCCTTACGATCGATGAAGCTAGCATACATTCACATGTTCAGGGAAAGCGATATACCGCGCTGGCCAGAGCGTAGTGTAAGCATCTGGCGCTTAATTTTCTGAGATGTATGAATTGGTAGTACTAGTAGAAACTTCGTGATTGCCTTTCATTTCGATGCTTCAACACGCTCATGCTTAATTATTCTCTTTGGACAGTGGCGTAGTTTTAATCTACTTAGTTCCATAAGCACTTCTTGAGACTTTTTATGACTGAACCTTATCCAGTGGATATATGCCTCCAACACTCATTATTATATTTTACCAAGTCTCCGAGTCTGCGCTCTAGCATGAGATCATGATCATGTTTTGCACGTTATTCTCCTGAGTAAATTGCCATCCACGGGAACTGACGGTTATTTTTGGTTATCCATCCTTCAGAAGTGGTACTTAACTAGAACTAACTCTGATTTACTCAGGCAATATTTGGCGCAGTAGCACACAGCAGGGCGACTCTGGACGAAGTGCTGGACTTTATAAATAGTGCAAGCACTAAATTTGGAACGCCGTGAGATATCTTCATTCACTCGATGTTTAACAGTGTCCATCTCCTCGGTACTACATACCACTAGCCTTCTTCAGAACGTGGCGATACTATTTTATCAGTACCACTTGTATTCCTCGATCAACCGCCTACATATTTAGGGGATCCACTTGCGTGCTGATCAGAATTTCTACACTCACCTAGTCGCGCTATGGTATCAGATTTCTATTACTACTGATGATTGATCTTTTGTTAGGTCCATCAGTATTCATTCATTCCTGGTGTACGCGCGAAACTGGCGGCCGCAGGCGCCGGAGACCGGAGGAACAGGGATGCTCTTCGATTACGAGTTTATGGATTAATTTGTGGAAAGCGAATAGAAAATGACGCGCTGTATGTTCAGTATACGCGGAACCCTTGACCGAGGAGAGAGCGCTCAGATCGCGGTCTACGGTTTGGATTTCAATCATCCTCACTTTTTTTATACAAGTACTCATGTCTTGATAACCTCTGAGAAACCTCGGAGAGCTTTTGATATATCACTGATGGGCAAGCTGATTTGGGGAAAAACCACACAGATGTCAGGTACCAATGGGGATTGGTAGCCGATTGTCTATGATTAGAACAGTTAAATGTCGACCAACAGCGGTAAGGGTAAGGATATAACGAAGAAATCCAAGTCGCGTAACACAAAGTCGATGACAAGCGGCCGTGAAAATCTCTTCATTCATTCTGATCGTTCGCTAACCAAAGGAGCCGAAGCGGAGGTTTAGTGGAGACTTGGTGGAGGCAAAATGGAGTTCGTCTGATCGTTCGCAGCTCACGATGCACTTAATCGCCTCGCAGGTTACCTGACTAACAGCGAGGCGGCAATAAATGCTAGCGAACTACTTGTGAATGGGATATACTTATCGATACGTAGTTGGAGCGTGGCTGGAGCAAATACATATGTATTGCAGAAGATCTCGTCAGCATTTGCGGTCCCCGTAATACCCGGAAAATTTTACTGAGCTGGGGTCAGCAGGCCGACCCCTAAAGGCCTAAGCGCCTAAGCATCGAGCATAGACCAGTATGGACATCATGTTGCATAATGTGGCGCGCGAAAGCATGTAAACTCTCCCGATCTCACGTTGTATGGAACTGACGATAGCTGCGACGTAAATTTATGGCAAGCACGTACACCTCATCGCGAACTCTCGCCGTGAAAATTGGGAAAATCGAGCGCTCTGGAAGGCTTTCTGCCAAGAATCGGGAGATGGATATGTAATCTGACATAGTAAACCTATTGCCGTGTCCGAATTTGTTTGTGAACCGATCGCAGGCCACGCCGCTCCATACAGGACCCATTATCCCCGAATGCGGACCATCTTCCAGATCTGAGGGCAATTTACAGGTCCCGCATAAATACTCATCAATGATCGCATGTTCTTTCTGTCGCCCGCCGAACTTGCCACCCAGCTTCATCCTTGTACCGCCCAATGTCCCACAACGACGATATCGAGAAGGGCGGCATCCACGCCATCACCCCCCAACAGGCCCTCGGCCAGAACAATGGAACCCTTCCGGCGTCTTATGGCCAGGCGGTGAGGCGGTCCAACATAGGCAATCCTGGGTCACTGTACGTCCTGCTCGTTTTTTCACCGCGTTTGCAAGCTCATTTTTTTCTCGCCCAGTGGATTATTTTCGTTCGCGTCGACCACCTTGATACTCTCCCTATTTAACGCCCAGACGCGGGGAATTCACACCCCGAATGTTGTCGTCGGCATGGCTGTCTTCTGCGGCGGTCTCGTCCAGCTTCTTGCTGGTATGTGGGAATTCCCTCGGGGTAACACGTTCGGCGGGACTGGTGAGTCTTTTGCGTCTCCGGCCTTACTTTGAGGGCACGGCACCCCGCATCCTACCCCGCATCGCACACTACCCCGCATTTCGCACCCAGATCTGACAGGGCTAGGCAGGGCTCTAGCGTCGTTCACGTTCTCGCGGTCCAGTTCACGTTCTCGCGGTCCAGTTCACGTTCTCGCGGTCCATGATGCCTTGGCATTCCTGTTCTGCATACAAGTCTACTTGTTCTGACAGAATACTGACGCGTTTTATCCATAGCTTTCTCCTCGTACGGTGCATTCTGGATGTCGTACGCTACCATCTTGATCCCTGGGAGCGGTATCCTCGCCGCGTACACAGACCCGAATGAGCTCAGCAGCGGTCTCGGCATCTTCCTTATCACTTGGACAATTGTCACTTTCTTCTTCCTGTGAGTGCCTGGTTGTTCTGTGTATTCCGGGGACCTATTTTGAGCGCGCTCTTGTTATGCAGTATCGTCGCTCTGAGGAAGAACGTTGGTTTCATCGTCCTCTTCTTCGTCCTTACCATCACGTTCGCGCTCTTGGCCGCCGGAGAGCTCGCAGCTTCTGTAAAGTGAGTTGATAGTCTCCAAATCAAATCTCGTTATCTGACCCCAAATCTAGCTCTACTAAAGCCGGTGGTGTCACGGGAGTGATAACCGCGTTTGTCGCCTACTATATTGGTGTTAGCGAACTCCTGGCCGCCGAAGATATGGCCATCGTTCGCCTGCCGCTCGGCATATTCCCAAAACGCGTGGATTAACTGTATCTGTCATCCTCTGCTACGATACCCTCATCATACCCTATTCCCAATGTGTACTTGGCTTCTGGGGTATATCCGCTCGCACTTACAAAGCCAAATGTTTTTTTATTGCACGATTCACGGGCTCCGCTGTACCATACATATGCATATTCCCAGTCCATTGATTGAACATCCATTTCCTTCAACATTGGCGCTCGGTGTTTTAGTTTCAGTAATATTATAAGTAGTATGTATGTATCGCGCGTTGAATGTGAGCACTCGCAGGTGCTTAGTTCGTTCTCAGCAGGTGTTGCTTGGGTGTACTTAATTGTGAAATGAAAGTCAGTGAGGCGCTTTTTGATCTTGTACGCCATGCTGGTTTTGACATCCGGAAAAAATATGAACCGCCGCCCACACCATGCATGGGGCCCCGCATTCTCCCCCGCATCTAGCGTCTGGTCTCGTGGTTCTCGTGTTCCCTTGAAGTCTAGGCATGACATATATGTAAGCCAAGCTGGACCAAGTGGTCAAAGCTGTTGGTTTGGGGGAGGACTGACCATCAATATTTTCATGCTGGTCATACTTAGATAAATTCTAGATTACAACACTCACCGAGGTGCTTACATGTCTACCTTAAATAAAAAGTTACTCGATGTAATCCAGAGTAATTACCCACACCGAACGAGTGTCGCTGCAGCGAGCATTTTAGCGCAGTTCCTCTCTCCAATCAATTGGGTAAAAATGAAGACCATCATCATTTTGTCGTATGTTATCTCAGTTGAAACTCACGTTAACGCACCATACGTGTCAGTCTTCATCATAGAAAATTTAATTTATCCCGCTGATGTCCGTGGACTGTTTACTGGAGTCTGCCATCTTTCCCGCTGCTCTAGCCTTTCGAGTACCTTTCGCGCACCTCTATTTATAGATTGAAAACCTTGAGCAGCAAAATATCCAATAAGAGCAATTCGACTATATAAGGTCGTTCGAAATTCTGCCTTTCCGAGTAGATCGTACAGTATACACGCTGATGATGATTGCCAGGCTCCACAAGCGGTAATTTTTGGTAGGTGCTTAAGTAAGGTATAAAAGGTGTCGATGAGTTCCCAAGGTTGGTACAGTGTAACGGCGGTCAATGGGACACCATCACTCAATGGGACAGTTGGCTCTACCTCCCGCACATTCAATCGGTGACT
>JAEKIV010000252.1:0-43546 GCA_016801325.1 Hypholoma fasciculare
AAAATGTGCATGTGATGAGGCTGCCAGCCGAACGGTTGAAAGTCAAATGTCGAGTGAGCCTTGCGGTTCTCGGCCACCCTAAAACATCGACATCTGGAGCTTCTGATAGTTTTGTGAGGTAGATATTGAGTCTGAAGAAGAAAGGCCTCCGGCCTCCACTTGGAATACATTGGGAATATGTAGAGTGCCTGTGCAGAGCAGTTCGGATATAGCCGAAAGTTAAATGCTGTGCTTGGCAATGTAGTACATAGCCATGACATAGCTCTGGCCTTTCTCAGAACATGGGCGATGCTTCACCTGTACGTATATTTATATGATGCACAATAATGCACTGTATGTAAATAGAGCCACAGAGTTTCTCTAGCGGTGACCATCGCACCTATATCGGCTACTAAATATGCGAATTGCCTATCAAGTATTAGCGCTTTGGCTTACACCTGCGACTCGGAGGCTGCGACTTGCGAGTACCTCAGTATTCATCACAATTATCCAGGGGTGCATAAGTCTCCATATTTTTATGGTGCGTAGAAATCAAATCAGGGCAAAATTACATTCGCTAAACACGACTACGGAATCACACAGCCTTCTGAATGAGTATGGAATGTTCGACTGCTTCTAATGCAAATACGAGTACCCCCCGTAATTTAGTGGACATCGACTCCGAGAATAAAGGCTGGTAATGAACGGCACTTGAGCGCAATACCGAAATGGGGGCTTCAACTTGGCTTCAACTTTGCGAAATCAGGATATAGATAAGCCTTTGCGCGAGCAGGAATAAATCTCACCGTACTAAAGCATCTTAGGTGCTGTTCCAGTCAACTACTGCGATCAGCGTCGGCATCATCTACTCGTTTCAAATACGCAGAAATGGCTGCTCTGCATTTCTTCACGTGGGCCGGAAACTGCAGCGCTCGCCCACTGAATGGTTTTTCAGCCCTTGCAAGAGCGATCAGCACTTCTGACTTGGCAGAGAGGCGGAGGGCTTTGGCCAGAAATTTCAACCCGAGCTTGATTGCTCGCGAATATATATTTTGGCGATAGAATCTAGAGTAAAGTTTTGGGAACAATTTCGGCAAGCTGAGATTGGGATATCGGGAGTTGGCAATGGGCCATAACAGCTTGTATTCTTTCCACACACGCCGTCTGTCCAGATATTTGATCAATTGTTGAGTTCGATAAGGGCTTGTACGTCGTGCGGCATCATTGCGACGGGTGCGGTGCATGTTTGAAGGCAGTGCCAGACATGGGAAACAAGGTAGTTTAAGCAACTGACTGAGGCATCTCCGTAGTTCTCCCCGGCCAGATAATACTTTCCTGATCGAGAGGAATCATGGAGGAATTCGTGCAGAACGCCCGAATCATGGAGTAAGATCTCGTTCACCTGGCAGGATTGAGAAGAGAAATCGGGGATGAGGGAGCCACCATTCCACCCTGTCACCTGCACAACGTTTGAATGCATCCATGGGTGCTGGAATTTGAACCGATGGATAACGCTGCATAGGCAGAGGAGGAAATTCGCTGACGGCTGCGTTCTGAAAGTGTTGTCTTGCAAGATATCCAATTCTCTTTTTATTACAGCATCGTAGAGACGATTTCGCAGATCGACATGCACTAATCCGTTCAAATCCTACAAGACAACATCAATGATATACCAATTACTTTCTTCCAATATTCGAGATTATGCCTAGACTCACATATGATTCAATTGCGGAAACGAAAGTAGGCAGGGTGGCCCAAGCGTAGCGAAGACTTGCACTGCTTCGTCTATCAGGAAATTGCTGTATATGCGACCGGATGTCGTCTAGCAGAACCCCCCACGAAAGCTGACTCAAGTGATCAATGAGTTCCTCTGTGCGTTTACTACGAATCAGATGATATCCCAAGTTGTTGATCATGTATCCGTACTGGTCTGACCAATCTACTTATCTTGATCAACCGGTGACGACTCGAAAACAAAATGATAAATCTACTTACCGTCCTCCAATGGGTCATACGTTCTCAAATTTATGTGTTGGAGACAGACATGCCATTCTCGTATGCATAGATTCACTGTCGATCGCGAAAGCTCCAGAGCGAGACGAGTCAAAGAGGAAATCACCAAAGGACGCATGTAGCATACGGATAGTTTTGATTTCGTCGCCCTCCAATGCAACCAGAGACGCCATATCCGCTAGAAGTAACTCGACGTCTCCGACGTCCAAGCCGAGCAGATGTTCTATACCAGATGTGGTTCGATGATAATCATTTGTATGAGGCCCACGGGAAAGGAGAACACCTATGACTAATAACGTGCGATGTGGGTCTTCCAAAGCTGAAATGATGTGAATATACAGGGCGTCAAGTTCTGCGAAGGGGAGATCACGGTGCACCGGACGAAGGCCCAAGACGATCTCAAGCCGATCCGTGGGTTTATGCCGGATGGAGGCTACGAATTTGGCAGCCGTAGACGCGTAAATGAACTGTCCCGACGCTTTACGGACTAGGATATTCATAACTTCGAGGGAAGGCCATGATTCTTGGAATGAGATTCTTTCGCGGATGCGTTACTTTGATGTCTGATAGAGTCTCGACCAGAAAAAGTCGGATGTCGTCGTCTGCGTGGAATTTATCGTCGAGGCAGAGTCGATGCGTGAGAGGAGCGATCGGTCTAGAATTGAAAGAAAACACGATTTGCTGTTCTGGACGACTGGCGACGAGGACTATCAGTGGGATGTGATGTCGCACAAGAGTGTTGGAAATAACTTCTAAAACCTTTGCTTGTGTCCGGTGTTCCACGATCTCGTCAAGGCCGTCCAGTATAATGAGGCGCTTGGAAGTAGCTGGGTCGGTAAAGTACCCTGAGGCAATGAGAGGTCGAAGAGGCTCGACGATGAGAGCTCACATTTGTGCCTCGAGGGATCTAGTAAAGATAAGAGGGTCACGGTCGATGGCTCGTTCCAATTGTTCGCGTGCCTCTGGAATTGCACAGGCAATTTGATACGCAAGTGTAGGGAATAGCGTTGCATCATTGTTTCGGTAGGGATCGGACCACGAGAAAAAGAAGGAGGCCAGCAAGACTCCTGCCTCGTCGCAAAGCTCGGCGATCGTTTGTGCGATGGCAGACTTCCCCGCTCCAGCGGCGCCGTTGAGCCACAGAATGAGGCTGTCCATGCTCTCCTTCCCTATGACCCAATCCATAATCCTTTCGATGACGGCACGTCGTGTGCGAGGGTTGCATTTTGGGGGATCGAATCGTTCGCCGGAGTTGTGAAATGCCCCTGGGGCAACCTTACTCTGAAGAATCTTGAAAGCTACAAGATTGGACAAGGTTCAGACATACTAATCAGCCCACTACAGTGAAAATCAGTCGATAAATACGCACCTTCTGACAGCAATGGTGACGGTGTCGTTGCCATACTTCCCTGTGTGATTGCCCCCCCGTGGATTATGACCGACTTGAATCCGCAGAACATCGAGAGGGGAAGTACGTGGGCCCTGGGGAAGGTTCAGATTTGTGGAAGATTTCAAAGAAAAGGACACAAAAGCTGAGTACAGATATTGTCTGGATGTTGTTGACGCATAGAGATAATGAGCGCAAGGACTCCATCTTGACTCCATCAATTCGAGTCTTGAAGCTTGAAGAAGCAGAGCGAAAGCAGTGCCCATCCCAATAGCCGAACGGAATGCCAACTTGAGCGGCCCGGTCGTCCGTTTCCAACCAACTGAGTCACTGTTGGCTCAAAGTCTCCCTTCAACATTGTCACGACTCACTGGCAGAACATCTTATAAGCACGAGCCTGACGAGTTCTTTATGATACACCCCCTAGAATGCTTCCGAAGGGCGTCCTTGGAGTTGTCGTCTCTGCAGGCGGACGACGCGCTTTTCCGTATCGACAGTGGCTCAAGAGCGAACAAAAAGAGAAGAGAGGCCGAGGAAATGTTGGGCGGCGAACAGGCAGTGATAGGCTGTGATATATGTGTTTTCGAACTGGTGTGCATTTGATTTGTGATATAGTGATTTGCGTGGCTAAAATTGCTATACATGCATATTGAATACATCATTCCATGGACGTCCGGGAGTCTATCCTTGCGTCACATTATATGGGGTGAATACAACGTCTATCCCTTATTTCCGCGAGATGGTCGCTGTGATGAGGCCGCTGGGGTGTGCGATCGGCACGAAGACCTCAGCTTGTGCACTGCATAGGGTTCTTGTGAGTCACCACTGGTATATTTATAGGAGAGGAAGACGCACGGGGTGGTGTTATCGACACCGATGTACTTCATGTCCACCGGGATGTAGTGCTTATTAGGCAGCGAATACGACACCGTGCTCACATGCGCGTTCTCCGCGATAATGCGCTGTGCCATCTTATACAACGTAGCCTAAAAAAAGCCGTCAACCTCCTATATTCAGCCGACAGGGCAGTGACAAGTCTAAGCGCACCTGGACGCTCGCGCTCTCATCAACAGCGAAGGTCTCGAGCGTCGCGGCGCGTGCGCGCGCAGGGACATCCTCGTCCCAGACGCTCCCCGCGTAGCCGTCGGCGCCCTTCTGCACGGGCACGACGAAGTCGAACTTCTTCGCGTCGGTGGGAGAAGGAAGCGCGATGTCGGCGAAGGTGTACGTGAGGTCGACGGAGGTCGAGAATATGCGGTCGTTCACGGGGACGAGCGTCGTGAACTCGTCGCGGTAGAAGTTTTCGAATGCGGAGCCGGTCGATTTGAGGACTGTGCTAAGGTGAGCCCCTCGGAATGAATGTGGAGGTGGGTATGGGGCGCACCGAGGAGGTCTGAGATTCCTGCGACAACTTTTCCGATCAGCTTGTCTTTTCCCGCCGTTCCGTCGACCTATCATGACAATGGGGTGAGGATACGCGGTCACACGACGTGAATGTGGTATGCATACCTCGACCTTCACGACGCGTTTGTCATCGCCATCCCTGAAGAACGCATGCGGGTGCTCTGCATGTTTGCCGTTATCCGGGACTTGAATGCGGGTCCAGCGCAGCTGCTCGACGGTGACGAACGCCTTCGAGATGTGCGCATACTTCGACACGAAGAACGTACCGAGATGCAGCGCGAATTTCTCGGCGTTGAGGATATGGGGCGAGATCTTGGCGAGGTCTGCGAGGGAGATCAGATAACGGGGGTTATCTGGTTCATCGAGACGCACAGTATGTGATGTTCTTGACTGAATATCAGAGTGATCGTCAGTAAGTGGGGCATGTCGCGAGATCGGTAGACTCACTGGAATCAGTCGCGACGACGACAGAGTTGTCGGCCTCCGTGTAACTAGAACACGCTCGGTTTCCGTCCCTATGATCCCATATCGATTGAAATACTCACCTGGTAGATATCGCGCCCTCCAACAGAGATTCCACGTTGTATTCGACGATATGCTGCCAGCTCCCCTCGCGGACGACGCGGAAGACTCGCACGCTCGTTTTTCCATAGCGCGCTGCGGTCAGTTCGCTCAAGGTGGACGCCGACATTCTGGTGGTGGGTGGTGGATGGTGGATGCAGGGACTAAGGTTCGGAGTTCGCTGTGGGAGACGTCGAAGGAGGAGATTGTTTATATGTGGTAAGTGCTGATAAGATAAGGGGTCTGGGCGCCGTCTTGCCGATGGCTGGGCTCGTAAGGGGTCGATTATGGTTCCTGTTTGATGGAATCGTTTTTGATTCTTTGTTTTCTTTGATGAAACGGTGTCGAAGGATACTATGGCCTTATCCCTAGTAGTATCTGTATCTAATGTTGATATTTTACTTGGTCGATTCTTCCCCACAAAAATAGTAACTCATCCTGCAACAAATCTCCCAATCATATTCTCATTGACTTTGCTGTTAGGGTTGTGCACTGGAGGTGCTCCTCCGAGACGTGGTCATGGATGTATGGGAGCAAGAGCAACGTGGCGGGAGATTAGATGGGCTTAATTGATCTGATCGGTTCCGCTGCCCGTCGAAAATTCGATTGTGAGCGCCTCTTTTTGCACAGTCATTGTCAGTCCAAAATTCAAATACAAGACAAAGCCTTGACAATGTCCATTGTCCTCGCGAACCAAGAACAAGGTGAGGTGCGACACCTTGCAGTGGCAATGCTTCGATTAGATAAAAATACAGCGTCTCTAAAAAAAGCTAAATGAGAAAACGCTCTCCAAATAAATCCAACGAACGAAGTAAATCCCAAATATTTCCTGAGGACCCCAATCAAACGCAAAATTAATGATATGTTTGATACCACGCATACCCTTGTGTACTTTTCTCCGGGGGCGACCTATATTCGCCCCAGACGACTCAACCCCCCCGCTCACTTCTTCACCGCAGAAACAGAGTCAACCCCCCGCGTGTTCAGCGCAGTAGCACGCGACCTCTCCTCTGCATCAAGCCCAACACGGCGGAACACATGCCTCAACAACCCATCCTTCCCCACCTCCTCCACCCGGCGTAGCTTATACCCCAACACGCGGGGTAGGACCTGCGCCCACAGCACCCAATACAAGAACCCAATCCCAAACACCGCCCAGCCCGCAATGGCGTGCGTCCAGTAGGGCAGCGTCGTGTACGGGTCCGCGCCCGCGGGCGGCCGGATGAACGGGACGACGAAGAGGAAGACGTTCACTGCGCCGAAGAAGGACGCGGCGATGAGCGCGGGAGCGTTCACGCGCGGCCAGTCGGGGTATGGGTAGAAGGCGAGGTAGATGATGCCGAAGGATATGAGGGCGTTGATCACGGAGAGGGGGTATGAGATCTTTGTGGGTGAGGTTAGTGGGGTGGAGGGAAGGGGGAGGGAAGGTACGCACGACGTTGATGACGAAGTTGTAGGCGTCGCCCGGGGGAAGTGCGAAGATGACGATGAGGCAGATGGCCCAGTCTAATGTCATATCGAATGCGTTAGCTGGGTGTACATCGTAAAATGATGATAACGACGGACGCAATGCAAGACCAGCGAGAGGCGCGTTGAACGGACGATTTGATCCCCATACTTTGCTGAAGGGAAGAATGCCTTCACGGCCTAGCTCCTGGTTCACGCGTCCTTGACCGAATATCTGATCAATGCTGGTGAGCGCGCCACGCACGTAGAATTTACACAAAAAATACACACCACAGCAAGTACATTTCCAAGCGCAGACAACGCGACGAAGACAGATAGCGCGCGCTCTGCTTTGGCCCCATAGACATTCCTGAACAGGAGCGCAGCGACGAGACGCCCCGAGCTGGTAATCTCGTCTTTAGTAGCGCCTGCGAAATACGCGATGTTGGCGAGCAAGTAGAGTATCGTGACGACGCCGATAGCGAGCGGGCCCGCGATACGGACGGTGCGCTGCGGGTTCTTCACCTCCGCGAGCGCGTAATTAACGTTACTGAACCCGATATATGACCAAATGACCTGCGAAGCGCTCGCCGATCAGCGACCCGGCACTAATTACATAGCTAGATTAGACGACCGATGACGCACATTGTACAGACTCAAGCAGAACGACGACGCGCTAGCAGTCGTGCCCTCGAACGCGTTCGTGAAGTTGTGCGGCTTGTCGACCTTCATGTGTCCCCCAAGTGCGACGAACCCGGTGAACACGATGAACACGAGCACGAGAATCTTGAACACGCCGAGGACGTTCTGCAGGCGCAGACCCCATTGCAGAGCGAGTCCGTGCAGGAGGAGCGCGAAGGTGATGCATGCAAAGCCGACGAGGCGGAGTGTCCAGCGGGTAGCTTCGACGTCGGCGGCGAGTAGGATATATTCACCGAATACCAGTGAATTTCCGGCGGCCCACGCTATGCATGCTTCTGTTCAGTGACATGTAGCGAGGAGAAGGGAAGGATGTACCCAATAGGACTGCGTTCGAAGCAAAGACTGAAGTAATGAGGAACTTGGGCTTCCTGAAAAGATATTCCAGGTAGTTTTTCTCTCCACCGTTCTTGGGAAGGGCCTACATGTTGTTATACTGTGAGTGATTATTCAAGAACCAATAATTGAGCGAACGCACCGAGCCCCACACGATGTAGACTTGCATTCCCGCGGCGGCAATGATGGCGCCGATGACCCACATGAATCTTAAAACAGCATTAAACACACTGTATGCACATCGAAGCTGGAATAGGGTTCTCACAATGATAGCCCGACGCTTCCGCTCAACTGCAGGATCGAACTAGGCGTGGCGAAGACTCTTGGAGCAACATGAGAATAATAACCAATCATTTGAGAGAATAGTACACACCCCGTTCCGATAATGCGGTTGAAGATGATGAAAACGGCCGAGACAAGGCCAATCTGGCGGCGCTCGTGGTTCGGAACGACGTCTTCATGATGGAAGTTGATGTTGTCGTCCGAGACATCTTCGACGCTGTGGTCCTGCTTCTCTAACGACGCTTTCTCGTTCTCTGTGTACGCGGAGGACATGGCGTCGTACGGGAGGTCGGGAGGTACAGGGAATGGCAGCAGCTAGGGAGGGGCGTATATAGCTGCGTCGCGTCTCGCCAAATGGAGCCCGATGGAAGTTTTTGTCGGATCTCATCAGGATGGCGAGCTTCGGCCCAATGGCGGTATGCATATTCGTTGTGCCGCGCAGACGAGCGGAGGAGGTGGTGGAGAAAGGCTTTGCCAAAAAGCGTAAGGCGTGATGTTGATGGCTCTCGGAACGAAAATCTCTCGGAGTCGGGGCTCTCGATCACATCCGCACCGAGGTACAGACCGCAGCTCCGACCACCAATGGCCATCTCACGGATAACTTGCGACCATTTTGCGTCGAATTTCAAGATGCACGCGATAGGTGGTGAAGGTGAGAAATACTCTGGACAATGAAGGGAATATCGGACGATATTAGACCGAGTGCGCTTAGCTCCCTCCGTGATTCATCACGCCGCGCTAAAGAGAATAACGCCATTGCGGAGCTCAATGACGCTGGAACTAGACTTGAGCTCAATGGCTAGATGTGTGGCGACTTTCTACGTCCATTTCTGTCCGCATGCACATGCAGCACTGTACATAGCATGCGCATTGCTGGTTACGTTCTGCTAGCCTCCTATTCACTGTCAGTGTGCACAACCAACATGGAAAAAATTACTTGCCGTGGGGGTTTCGCAAGATGATACCCATCTCCTGGTCCATCATCAGGCTAATCGATAGTAATGCAGTCATGCGCTATGTCGACTCAAGCCAAGAGCATCGTTGAAGGAATGGTCGTGAACGTCGCGAAGAGGATGAGCACGAGTGGCTGTGCAAAAGAGGCGCTCACCAGTGCCACGTTGCTCTTTCTTCCGGCCTCATAGGTTGCGCCCGCGGAAATTCACTGGTATTCGGAGAATACATCCCACTGGCACTCGCTGCTAAGGTCGAGGCTACTCGTTGGACGCCCCGTCCCGTCGAATTCACTTGCATCACCTTTTCCCTTCTCCTCCACGGCCTCGCGCTGAAATGGGGCTTACGCCTTCAGAACTTCCCCGCCGTATTCAGAATCCTCGTGCTCGATGCTCGTGCTCATGGTTTTCACCGGGTTAATCGCACCTCGGCGGACACATGAAGTAGACAAGCCACACAACTTCACGAACACGTTCGAGGCTAGCGCGTCGTCGTTCTGCTTGAGTCTGTACAATGTGCGTCATCGGTCGTCTCATCTGGCTAGTAATTAGAGCCGGGTCGCTGATCAGCGCTTCGCAGGTCATTTGGTCGTGTATCGGCGGGTTCAGTAACGTGAATTACGCGCTCGCGGAGGTAAAAAACCCACAGCACACCATCCGTGTCGCGGGCCCACTCGATATTGGCAACCTCACTTATACTTGCTTGCCAACATCGCGTACTTCTCTGGGGCTACGAAAGACGAGATCATCAGCCGGGGGCGTCTCGTCACTGTTCTGCTGTTCAGAAATGTATATGGGGTGAAAGCAGAGCGCGTTCTGTCTGTCTTCGTCGCGTTGTCCGTGCTTGGAAATGTGCAGGCCGTGGTGTGTGTTTTTCATGTAAATTCTCTGTGCGTGGCAGCTCACTGATATTGATCAGATATTCCGTCAAGGACGTGTCAACCAGGAACTAGGCCGCAAAGGAATTTTGCCCTACAGCAAAGTATGGGCCCTGGTCTCGCTTGCCCTGCATTGCGCACGCCGTTGTCGTCATTTTTCAATAGACATCCCGCTGACGTATTCGATATGAAATTAGACTGGACCATCTGCCTCATCGTCACCTTCTCCCTCCCCCCGGGCGACGCCTACAACTTCGTCATCAACGTCGTGCGTACCTCTCCTCGCCCACCCCTCTACCCCCTCTAAGCTCTCCCTTCTCCCCCAAGTTCTAATATCCCCTCTCCGTCACCAACCCTTCGGGGTCATATACCTCGCCTTCCACCCATACCCCGACTGGCCGCGCGTGAAAGCTCCGCACTCGTCGCCGCGCTCTTCTTCGGCGCAGTGAATATCTTCCTCTTCGTCGTCCTGTTCATCCGCCCACACGCGGGCGCGGACCCGTACACGACGCTGCCGTAGTGGACGCAAGCCATCGCGGGCTGGGCGGTGTTTGGTATTGGGTTCTTGTACTGGGTGCTTCGGGCGCGGGTACTCCCGCGTGTGCTGGGGTATAAGCTCCGCCGTATGGGGGAGGTGGGGAAGGATGGGCTGTTGAGGCATGTGTTCTGCCGTGTTGCGCTTGCCAATGTGGAGGAGAGGTCGCGTGCTAGTGCGCTCAAATTTGGCTCGTGAGTCCGGCGCTGAGTTAGTGGTGCCGGTGCGGGGCAGCCTCTCGGTAGGAGTCTAGGAGAAAAGTACACATGCTCTAGCTTGAATGCTCTAGTACTATCACACATTTGGGATTTTGTTCAAATTTTGTTCGTTCATTGGACTTTTTTTCCTTTAGCTATTGTTTTTATGGGCGCTGTATTGTCATTTATCTAATTTCTATGTGAATAATTCGTAGAACTCGAAGCGCTGCGTAGACGCTGTTGAAGACTCAGAAATTGCTCAGAAAATCCTAGCTCGATCGCCAAGCACAGCATTCGACTTTCGGCTATATCCGAAACTGGGCATTCTCAGGCTCAGAGCTCTGACGAACATATCCCCAACACGTTCCTTGTGCATGTTGGAGGCTTTTCTTCTTCAGATTATATCTACCTCACAAATCCATCACAAGCTCTAGATGTCGATGTTCGATCTCTCCGAGTCTGTGGTGATTCACGGCGGGACTTCCATTGCGCAGCAAATCAGTACTAACGTTGGACCGACACAAACGTGGTCACAAGGTATTTCTTCTCAGCAACTGCGAGGATTTCTTCCTCTGAGTCCTCTTTAATCCATAGCCTTCAAGATCCTTCAAAGTAAAGTAGCCCCAGGCGCGTTTCATAACTCAGGGGAACGGTTTGATCCTCCCAAATGCCACCCACGCACACGACGGGCGATCATCGACAGGATTATGAATTTTATCAAGGGAAAGGAGAGCATGGACAGCCTTATTATGTGGCTCAATGGCGCTGCAGGAGCAGGGAAGTCCGCGATCGCACAAACAATCGCCGAACTTTGCTATGCGGCAGAGATCCTGTTGGCCTCCTTCTTTTTCTCAAGGTCTGACCCCCACCGAAACAATACCAAGTCCCTGGTTCCTACACTCGCATACCAAATTTCCACCGCCATTCCGGAAGCTCGCATGCGACTTGAACGAGTCATTGACCGCGACCCGCTCATTTTCACCAGATCTCTTGAGGCCCAAATGATAGCGCTTATTGTCGAGCCTCTTCAACCCCTCATTGCCTCCGGCCGTTTTTCCGATCCAGCTACCTCGATGCGGCTCATTATACTGGACGGTCTTGATGAAATTATGGAGCATCGGTCTCAAGCAATAGTTCTCGAAGTTATATCAAACATTCTTGTGCATCACCACGTACCCCTGATTATCCTTGTCGCCAGTCGCCCCGAACAACAAATTTTATTCTCTTTTGATTCAGCACCCATTTCTTCCCTTACTAGTCGTCCGATCTCTCTTGACAGTGATACATTCAGGCCAGACGATGACATCCAGCTCTTTCTAGACAACTTATTCTCAGCAATCAAGTCTACGCATCCTCGAAAAAATCTCATTCCAGAATCTTGGCCTACGCTCGAGGTCGTAGATACTTTGGTCCGTAGAGCATCAGGCCAGTTTATTTATGCGTTTACGGCTGTTAAGTTTGTAGCCTCCATCCGCCATAAACCCACGGACCGGCTGGAGATTGTCTTGGGGCTTCGTCCAGCGCACCGTGATCTACCGTTTTCAGAACTTGACGCGCTGTACATTCACATCCTTTCAATGTTGGAAGACCCACACCGCACGTTGTTGGTCGTAGGTATACTCTTCGTAATGCGGCCTCATACTTCCAACAACTATCATCGTACTACATCCGGTGTCGAGCATCTCCTTGACTTAGATGTTGGAGATGTTGAATTACTTTTGGCAGACATGGCATCTCTGGTCTCGTTGGAGGGCGATGAAATCAAAACTATCCGTATCCTTCACGCTTCATTTGGTGATTTCCTCTTTGATTCCTCTCGCTCTGGAGCTTTTGCAATTGACCGTGAAACTATGCACACAACAATGGCATGTCTTTGTCTTCAACACATAAATGAAAGAAATTATGATCCTTTGGAAGGCGGTAAGAGCTAGCATTCAATTTTGAATCTGTATTGCTTGCTCATAGGTACTTAGATTGGGCACAGAAATATGGATACATGATCCACAACCTCGAATATCATCTGAAACATAGTAAACCCAGTGCGGGACTCATTGGTCTCTTGAGTCAGCTTTCATGGAATATTCTGCTAGACGATATTAGGCTGTATGTATGGCATTTTCCAGGCAAATTCAATAGGAGTCTAGTAACTGCTTGGATTGCCCCTGCTGGTTTCATCTCCGCTATTGAATCATACGTATGTCGGAATCCATTCAAACCATTAAATTCTGTAATTAACACTGTATTATAGGATTTGGAAGAAACCATACATCGCGATCTGCAAACTCGGCTTCATGATTCTATATTAACCAGAGAACTAGATATTTTGCAAGTTCAAACACGGTGTTCGGTGAACTTTCACCTCTGCCTACACAGTGTCCCGTTCGATTTTACGGGTTATTCATCGCGCACGGCGCACCTGCTTGCAGGCTGCAGCGATCATTCCCGGCTTCTCGCGCAACATGAGTTGCCGTGGCAATATAGCCCGATCTCTCTGCTCATGTACTATGATAGCGAAGCACTCCATCAGTTTTTTCATGACGCCTTTCGAGCAGGCAAATATTACCTGTCGGGGGAAAAGTACGCAGACGCCTCACTCAGTTGCTTGAACTACATTACCTGCCACCGTCTGGCCCTGCCCATTAATCCATACCACACTCACCGCAGTATCCGCGCACGACGCACTAGCCCTTTCAAAACACGACAGCTACTGAAATACCTGGAAGGACGACGCACGCGAAAATATTATGGTTGGAGCAACTCTGACTCTGAACGCTCTCGCCACAATGGGTTGTGCTTTCCGAAACTGGCCAAACGATTTCATCAAGCATATCTCTATTCTGCTACAACAAAGCTAGGGCTGAAATTTCTCCCTGAAGCACTACAACTATCTGCCAAATCGGATGCGCTGATTGCTTTTGCCAGAGCTGAGAAACCATTCAGCCAGCGAGCGCTTCAATTTCCGCTCCTTGTCAAGAAATGCAGAGTGGCCCTCGCCGAGTATTTGGCACGAGTAGATGGTGGTGATGACGAGTTGAACTAGCCAAAAACTAGCACAGGTAGTAATAGAGAGGAGACGGAGGGGGATTTCAAGGGGATTTCAGTTTCTATCAAAGTTTGTCTGTAGACTCAGATCAAACGTTTCTTTTGTCTATAATTCCGGTTCTCGCCCCTTGATTGCTCATTGACTAAAGGCAGGGACTCTAGCCGCGGTTAAACTTGTTTTAGTTTCGGCCAAGTTTCGGCGAGCCAGGGCGTCCCGGGATGCTTAGTCATATAGTCATGACAAGCCCGCCGTCGCAAGCATGCGTATACAACGCGCCTTGGCCCTGCCTCCTTCGACGATTCTTGGCAAAGGCTTAGCTCAAGCTTAGCTTCTCCTTAGCCTTTCTGAACGCATGGTTTCCACATCGCAGACGATGGTATCCACGTTGATATTCCGTCTCACACCACGTACCTGCAACTTCTATCGAGGGAAACGCAAGGCCTAGTAGGGCGTAGTGTATGCACCTATCTGCTACACGAAAGGTGCGGTTGTCTTCATTCTGCCCGATTGAGAGCAGTTGACGATGGATTTTGATTCCATACAGGCTCACAAGTGAATGACGCGTCCGACGCTGGAGAAATATGCGCATGTACACACTTCATGATGGCGGACAGCTGAAATACTCTAGTCAGAGACGCGTGTCGAGGCGCCTCAGCGACCACGAGGGTCTATGGCGAGCTGAAGGCGTTATCAGTTCATCTATCTTTCTCTCGTTCTATACAACAGAGTGCGCCTAATGCAAAGTAGCACCTTAATTGCTTACCACATGTCGCAGGGCCCACATAGCTCGTTGTCGACAGCCCAGTGATCACGAACAATATGGTTCCGTTTAGTGGGATCAAAGAGGTCGTGTGCATTCACGTCGGGATGAGTGGTAACTAGCCCCCAGGTGCCGCGCTCAGGTGAGAGACAACATATCGTCATCGTCAAAACGCTTATTCGTAATCTCGCTAGAACTTCCTCACTCGCAATGCAGTCGCGTTCGTGCAGGTGGTTCTATAACGACCGCTCTATACATGATCTTATCTCACCGCACGACATGTTATATTCCTTGGTCAGGAGCTCGTGGATCGCGTCAATGAACTGGGGTTGTTCAGTATAAAAACCAGCAAGTGTCGCTTCCTATTCCTCAGAGGTCTTCGGCGTCCCTGTTCCTCCTTCCCCACTCCAACGAACCCCGCTCCAAAATGGTCTTGTCCAGCAAACTCTTTTCGTCGGTTCTCCTGGCCGTCGCCTATGCGTCCATGTCGGCTGCACTCGTGGCGAAAGACCTGCCCAACCACTCGACCCACCGCACTCGCCACATCAGTCGCGATCTCAAGCTCGAGACATACCACCCCCCGACAACATACGAGGTGAGGAGTGCCATTAGTATACTTCGTATTTCAATTCTGAGATAAACCCTTCTTTGCTTTAGACCTTCGGTCACGGACTGGCCAGCGACACCACCCTCGACTCCCGTGCGCCCAAGGACTTGAACTCCACTGCGATCGCCTTCGTCAAGGGCCACCTGGGACTTGCCGACGGAAAGGTCGCGTTCCGAAGTGGTTACACCGACAAGAACCAGAAGTATGCCTACGTCAGGCAGAATCACGTCAGTACTCTTCAACACTTCCGTTTTTGCCATCGGTTACGAACGACTGGTTTATATTTTAGGATGGCATTCCTTTCATTAACGCCGTTGCTAACATTGCCTGGAAAGACGATAAAGTTATCTCCTTTGGGTCCTCCTTCGTCGAGCCAAGTGAGCAAAATATCCACAGCACATATTTCCATTTATTAACTTTGCTTCTAGCCGAAATCGCTTCTTCCAAGGCTACCATCAGCGCTTCGTCACTTATTTCGAAGGTGGAGGAGGCCTTCGACGCAACTTACAATGGTTGGCCCACCACCACCCAGTACCTCGTCAAGGCCGATGGTTCGGCCGCCCTTGTGCATACCATCCAAGTGCAGAATGAGGCGATCAACAGCTGGTTCGAGGCCTACGTTGACGCTCACTCCGGGGAGATCGTGTCCGTTACCGATTTCGTTGCTGAGGCCACGGTGAGATACCTCGCCGCTTTCCGATACTTCTAGTACTGATCCGTCTCTTTCCAGTACAAAGTCCTCCCTATCACAAAGCGTGCCCCCACTGAGGGACTCGAAGTTCTCGTTGATCCCCAGGATCTTGTTGCCTCCCCCGCTGGGTGGCACACTGCCGGTACGACCAGCTACACCACCACTCAGTATGTTTGATCGGTCCCTCCCTTTTCTGTGATTAATTCAAATTCACAGAGGCAATAACGTTGTGTCGTACAAGACCTCGCTCACCAGCACCACCGCCCAGAGTGCAACCGGCCTCGTGTTCAACTACACCTACGATGACACTCAGGCACCCACCGTCACCGCCAACCTGAATGCCGCCCGCGTCAACGCGTTCTACCTCATCAACACCGTGCACGATCTCGCGTACCGATATGGATTCACCGAGGCGTCATACAACTTCCAGGTCGACAACGGCTCCAAGGGTGGAAAGGGCTCTGACCCCGTCAGAATCTCCGTCCAAGACTCCTCCGGAACCAACAATGCCAACTTCGCTACCCCTGCTGAGTATGTCCCTATACATCCCGCTGACAAAACTGAGCCTGACACCCACACCCAGCGGTCAACCCGGACAGTGCCGCATGTACGTCTGGACCTACACCACTGTGCGCATTCACTTCCTTGATCGCTACGACATGTTCCCTTAATATTCTACACCACAACAGGTCAGGCGTGATGGTTCCCTCGAAAACGACATCGTCGTCCACGAGATGACGCACGGAATTACCAACCGCCTCACCGGCGGTGGTACCGGAACCTGCCTGCAAACCACCGAGGCCGGTGGCATGGGCGAAGGCTGGTCAGATGCCATGGCTGAGTGGACCGAGCAGAAGTCGGCCACGATCACGGATTACGTTCTCGGCGACTATGTCACTAACGACGCTGCCGGAATCCGCAACTACCCCTACTCCACCAGCGCGACGACGAACCCCCTGAGGTACTCCTCTGTCAAGACCCTAACTGAAGTGCACAGTACGTCCACAGTTTTATTCTTTCCTTGCATGATTGTGCGCTGACGGCGTTGTGGATAGACATCGGTGAAGTCTGGGCGAACATCCTCCACAACGTCTACGCTGCGCTCGTCGGCAAGTACGGATTCTCCGCTACCGCGAAGACCAACCCCGACGGCACCGAGGGTAACATCGTCTACCTGCACCTCTTCATCGACGCCCTCAAGCTCCAGCCTTGCAACCCTACCAGTACGTCCATTCCCCACCACGAAATTAGATGTTCATCCCTAATGCACTTTGTTTCTTCTAGTGGTCACTGCACGCGACGCATGGATCCAGGCTGATGTCAACCGCTATGCTGGCGCGAACAAGTGCTTGCTGTGGAAGGCATTCGCCAGCCGTGGGCTTGGCACAGCTGCTGCGAGCTACGTCGACAGCTCGGCCGTGCCCTCCGGCTGCTAGATAAATTGGAAGTAATTGTTTATTTATTGGGCCCCAGGGTGAATCATGTTGTATATCAGTGGAATGGAATCGTCGCTTCTCGATCTATACCCTGCCTTGTGGAAGCACTCTCAAGTACTCGCGTCGTGTACGTTGTACTCCGGAAGGATATTATTATACCAGCGGCACCGGGGGTTTCGCAACCTATGCGACTATCCTCCGTCCTCGCGCTCCAGACACGTACATGGACTGCATGAACTGCAGACTTTCCAGCATGCCGTCCAGTCGTATGACCATGTCATCCTCGATTTTAGATGATAATTTGTTCCGAAGTTTTTCATGGAAAAACTACTCGCTCATGGGGCTTTCATGGAGCTTTTATTATAGGTTCAATTATGACCCATCCGCAACGGGTTTCTCCAATTCTACGGCCGTACCAACCCTACTATCTTTAGAAGATGAAATCTAATAATAGAATTTTATAATTAGCACAACGGGGAAATCGACGTACTTGCGGGTGCTTCAAGGCTCTGTGTATAGGTAACACCATAAATATAGGTATGCTATATACGCAGACAAGCCAATTGCCTCTCACAACTCGTACTATCCAGACGGAGAATATTGTCACAGGTATCCAAGAGGCCAACGGCTCCGGTATCTTTCTCTCTCGGCGAGGTCACCACCTCGACGAGGTGGATCATGCGTCAATATTTCAGCTCCATCTGAGCCGGAGTTTTACCGCAGAGCTTGCATAAATACAGCTGGATATCCCTTGGTTTCCGTAAGTCGTTTGCGACTCGCATTTTGCTGCCATGGTCCGCTCATTCCTTTTCGCTCTCTGCGCCGCAGCAGTGGCGCTGGCATCGCCCTTTGCGAACTCTACCAGCGATCTTTCGAAGCGTACTACGGTCAGCACAAGTGGGACGGGTACAGCCGGCGGATACTATTACTCCTTGTACGAAGAAGTGAACAGTGGAGTTTCCATGAACATCGGGACCGGGACATACAGCCTCACCTGGTCCGCATCTGCAGTAGACGTCGTCGCCGGAATCGGCTGGATGCCGGGAAGCGCTCAGTGAGTATTAGGCCAGCTAAAATACAGGTATCTAATATTGCACTCTAGGGCAATCTCGTACAGCGGAACCTTCAGTACCGCAGGCAACGCGTATCTTTCCGTCTACGGATGGACCACGAGCCCTCTCGTCGAGTACTACATCTGCGACTCCTTCGGTGACTACAACCCAAGTACCGGGCTCACCCACATGGGAACGGTCACCTCCGATGGCGCCACCTACGACATATACCAGACCGTGCGCACCAACGCCCCTTCAATCTCGGGCACGGCGACCTTCAACCAATTCTGGTCCGTCCGCCAGACCAAACGCGTTGGGGGCACGATCACCACCTCGAACCACTTCAACGCGTGGAAAACCCTCGGAATGCAGATGGGCACGTTCAACTACCAGATCCTCGCGACCGAGGGCTACGAAAGCAGCGGCACTTCGTCTATTTCGATTGGCCAGGGGGTCGCTGCGCCCGCGCCTACAGGAACAACCGCGCCTGCGCCGACGACCACTCCATCACCCTCTGGCGGAACTGTTGCTGAGTACGGCCAGTGTGGAGGAATCGGCTGGACAGGGGGAACCGTGTGCGCTGCGCCGTTCACCTGCCAAGTTGCAAATTGTAAGTCACTCGATTCTCCATGGTATATAACTGAAATAATATCTTCATAGCATACTACTCTCAATGCCTGTAAATGGCTAAGATGAAGGACACTGAATCAAAATAAATGGATATACGGTGTATTCTGCTAATTCTATGACGTCACGTATTTCGCGTATAAATAACTCGAGGGGCGTCATACCCTCCTTACACCAACTCAGAAACCTACACCCTGTTACCGACCTACAACGACAACTGTTGCATACCGCGTCCAATTCGTATATCTATTCATTTCGTTTTCGTCGCTCATGAGTCTCAGAAGCGACCCCAAAATCCAACCTGACAGACCAGATCGTGCGCGCCTTCACTTACGATTCGCGCTAGTCATTTACTTATCCTACTTACCTGATTTCTGGACAAAAACACAATAGCGGTAACGCGGAACCAGCCCGAAATGAACAAAACAAATACAGACGAGCGCACTGGAACCGAGAATATGCCAGGGAACTTCCCTCTGGACGATGACGATTGTGAGCCCTCCGATTCAGAGAAGCCTGCTTTGTGTTTGAGCAGATTCACATAGCAACATCCTCCGGAGGATACGGAGCACCTCCTGAGCAGGTGTGGTCAGCAAAAGCTCAGCGAGGAGTGCACGAAGATTCTCCGTCGAAGGAACACGATTCTGGCTTGATCGACCAAACCACGAACGGGACGGACTTGCAGGATGAATTGCAAGATGCAGAGCAAGGGGAGGACCAGGGATCTTTCCAGCGAGAAGACAAGTGGGCTGTTGGAGAAGATAAGGATGTTTGAAAGGACGAATGGCGAATGCTTGTATTTGTTCGATTATTCGATTGTCGATTCGTGCCATAGTAAAACGATTGCTGAGATCATGTCGGTAGGGTATGTTGTCCGAACGACTGAGCAAAAAAATACGGTACTAAATTTGATCGCAAAAACTATTACATTCGCCTTGTGAATCGTCGTTCTATCGTACATATTAAGCATTCAGAGCGCTCCTTGCGTGTCCTAGAAAAAGTCTTCGTCTGAATCGTCATCTTCGTCCATATTGTCGTCCTCCCCCATACCATAAGGACCCCACGTCTGGCGCGGGTCCAGACCGAGCTTCCGACGCACAAGATCGAACGCAGTGTCGTTATCGCAGATGGGGAACGTGTGATACTCGTCCTGGTCCTCCTCGAATGTTCCATCGCCATATGCCGTCGACTGGTCCTTAGCTATAACGGTGATTTCGTCGAATATATACTCCACCTTTCCGCCTCGCGCGATATACAGAATGGCACCTCGCTGCGTGGCCACCCGCTCCGGCGTGGGCATCTGACCGGCGTCGAGTAGATCGTGAATAGCACCGAAGGTGTCAAACCAGGCCTGGTAGAAAGACTTGTTCACTTGAGGGTATAGCGCGGGCGGAAGGTGGAGCATGTCGAGCAAATAGTCTTCCTTGGATCTTCTGCCTGGCGTGTACGAAAGTTCCTGTAAACCTATATCTCGATGCACGATGGCGGTCACTACGTGGTAATATGCGTGTAAGAGCGGGCGAAAGAGAGCTGAAGCGATATATGCGTACCTGCCAACCGGAATCGCATTCTCGGGGAAAGCCACCCATCTGCGCATTGTCCACATGTGCAGCCAAGCTTGCGCTGCTCGACGTATTCTGGCTCCGAAGACGGGACGAACGGCATGCCTAGGGCCTTTTTCAGAAGATATTGGCATGTCATCTCTTCAGGTGAATATCCGTTCCAAACTCCAAGAATGCTGTCCATAAATTGACGACTCGAGCGCATATTGCTGTCCAACGTTTCGAGAGGTGTGGTGCCCAGCTTGTTCGCCGCATCCTGGAGGTCGCCACCGACACCAAGTTCAAGGAGCGTACGGAGCGCGTGCATATTCTGCACTCCAGCCGCCATGTGAATTGGGGTAAGACCATCGGGAGCTTTTTTGCGTATGACCGAAGGATCAGATGCGTATGCTGTGCGAATCATGTCAACAACGAGAGGTGTTTTGACCGAGGCAATCGCAATATGCAGAGGGTAGTTGGCTTCCAGTTCCGCGGGACTGATATTCTCAGCGCCCGCAAAATCATTCGAAAGAGGAGCAGCGTCATCGGCAATAGCTATGTTGTGCGAGGGGTGATTTGGATCCGGCGAATAGCATAAGAACGAGGTGCGCCCGACGCGGCGGAAGCCATTCTGTCAATCACAGAGAGGTAAGTTGGATATGAGATTCACTTTTTAGAAAATTACCTTGTGGAAGAATGCAAGAACATCTTCGTTAGTGAGTGAAGTCGCTCCCGAGGAAGTAGGCCAACAAAAGACATGGGTTTTGAACATGAAATCGTCCATAACCTGTCCGCATTGCAAAAGTTGTTGCAGAAACCAGGACCCGACGCCACGTTTCACGAACTAGCACTAGATTTCAATTCATGGTCGATCAGAGCATTGGCGTGATACGCACTTGATTTTTCACTGTGATGTCCTCAAGATAGACAAAGCCTCCTATGTTTAATTCATCGCCCCAGCACCCAGTTCCACTCCTACGGCTCCCGTCGGCGAGCCACGGGTGTAAGTTCATGTTGCTGTCGAAAACTTCGGTGGAGAAGCGCATCATCTCATCGCTTTCTCCGTCCATGACCTCGTGGAAGTCGCCGGCCTGTTTCCAAGCATAGCGAACATGAAGCTTGAGTCCGCGAAGTGTTGCCACCTCCCCAAGTGTCGGGTGGGTGGCTTTGCCAGTTACGGTAGAAAGTCTTTGGGGGCATTCTGGGTGAGGCTTGACCTCGAAAGCAGCGATGCACTGGGACAAGTTGAGTTCGGCCATATTGAAGTCTCAGGTTAAAATGCACGTTGTGGTCGAAGTCTGAGTTGGGTCCGAGCTGAGTTATTAGATGTTATTGATATCATCTAGTCATGTGAAGTCTTGAAAACAAAGTTTTTATGCGAAAGGCCTTCGAACAAAGGTTGACATGGGGCCGCATTGCATGACATGAATGAAATGAATATCGAAAAGAGGAGGTAATGATTATGTAAGTCCATTTCCTAAATAAATGTCCGAGTCCTACTTTTAGAATGACTTGAAAACATCCGAAGCGGTCTGCAAGCCCATCCTAGTTGAACGTGAAATGGGCAACTTGTATATACGCACGCGACATGCCCTATCTCGGTTAAAATGGTACTATTTGTTACTACGTATCACTCCCTTTTTTGCGGAAAGGGTGTTCAGCATTGGTTCAGCTTGGGTTCAAACTTCAGCGCACCCGCCCGTGAAGGATAAAATTACTGCATCAACTGGGAAGCTAAAATAGTATGGTACAGGAGACTGGGAGAGGTCTGCTACGTGAGAGATTTTGAAAACTGGCAACAAATATATGCTTACTGTAACAGTTAAGAAGCATATGTGTTTCCAGCTCGACTCTGACTTGAGTTTACTAGCCGCAGACGCGCTCAACCGTCTAATCATTTGAAAGCAATGCAGCACATGAAAGATCTAACCGAGCTCGAGCCGTATGCGGTCTCTGAAACTTGTAAAGCGCAGCGCGGTGAGCTCACCGCCAACAATGATTCTCAAAGTCGCGGGTGGAACATAGTATCGAATTTAACAAGAATTTGATCGCAAAAATCAGTATACTTACATCTGAACCGTTGTTCTACTATTGTACATATTTGACATTTAGTGTTGCTTTGGTTTCCTAGAAAAACTCTTCATCCGACTCGTCATATTCGTCCATTCCATCGTCGTCTCCCATACCATGATAAGGACCCCACGGCAAACTCGGGTCGAGGCCCAACTTCTGCCGCACAACACCGAACGCAGTATCGTTGTCGCAGCTCGCGAACTTACCATAATCGTCATAAGTTTCCTCGAATTCGCCGTTGCCATATGCCGCTGACTCCTCCTTCGCCAGATCGGTAAGCCCAGCGATCACGAACTCTACCTTTCCGCCTTGCCGAATATACGGAATGGCAGCGGGCTGCATGGCCACCCACTCCGGAGTGGGAATCTGACCGGCGTTGAGTAGATCGTGTATGACACGGAAGGTTTTTAACCAGGCCTGGTAGAAGAACTTGTCCACAATGGGGTACAGCGCTCGTGGAAGGTGGGGCATATCGAGCAGGTAGTCTTCATTGGACTGCTCGCAGGTCATGGACTCAAGGTTTATTTCTCCGCTTTCTTGGTGTACGACGGCAGTCGCTGTAAGATTATATACGTGTTATTGCGAGATAAAGCGAGCAAAAAAAATTGCATACCTGCCAGCCGAAATCGCATTCTAGGAGACAGCCATCCGTCCGTGCACTGACCACACGTACAGCCATATTTGCGCTGGTGGACATATTCCGCCTCCGAAGGCGGGACAAGCGGCATGCCCATGGCCCATTTTAGCAGATACTGGCACGTCAGATCTTCTACAGAATATCCGTTCCAAACTCCAAGCATGGTGTCCATGAATTGACGATTCGAACGCATGGCACTATCCAACGCTTCGAGAGGCGTTGTTCCGAGCTTGTTCGCCGAATCTTGGAGGTCGTCACCGACGCCAAGCTCGAGAAGTGTACGAAGGGCGTGTACATTCTGCACTGCGGCCGCCATGTGAATTGGAGTGAAACCGTCGGCGGTCTTCTTCCGTATATTTGAGGGATTACTTGCATACTCCGAGCGGATGACATTGCCAACAAAAGGTGTCTTGACAGAGGCAATCATAACGTGAAGAGGAGCTCCCAAACCCACGGCCCTGATATTCGTAGTATCTGGAAATTCATCTGCGAGAAGGGTAGCGTCATCCGCGGCCGCAATTCGGTGCGAGGGGTGGTTTTGATCCGGCGAATAGCATAGAAAAGAGGTGCGACCGATGCGACGGAAGCCATTCTGTCAATCGCAGAATGATTAAATGTAAATCGACATGAGTTTATTAGCAACTGACCTTATGGTAGAATGCAAGGACATTCTCGTGGGTGATTGGGGTTACGCCCGAGCGGCCCGACGGACTAGGCCAGCAGAATACATGGGTACTGGACGCGGCGTTGCCCATAATCTTCGGAGATCGCAAGAATTCCTGTAGAAACCATGAACCAACGCCGCGTCTCGCGAACTAAACCAATATTTAAGAATTTATTGACCAGAGTCTGAGCATAATACGTACCTGGCTTTTCACTGTGATGTCCTCGAGATTGACAATCGTGCCTCTGTTTAGTTCTTCGCCCCAACAACCAGTGCCACTCCTGCGTCCACCATCGGCGAGCCACGGTCGTAAGTTCAGGTCATTGTCGAAAACTTCCGTCGAGAAGTGCATCATCTCATCGCTTACGCCGTCCATGATCACCATAAAGTCACCAGCCCGCTTCCAAGCATGGCGGTCATGCAGCACAAGTCCACGCAGCGTTGCCAGCTCTCTGAGTGTTGCGTGGGTGACCTTTCCAGTTATGGTAGAAATCCTTCCGGGGTATTCTAGGTGAGGCTTGACCTGAAAAACAGCAGTACAGTGGGACAAGTTGAGTGCGGCCATAATGATAAGTCTCAGGTCAAGATTAGGTCGGAATGCGCGTTGTGGTCGAAGTTTGAGTTGGGTTTGAGCTGTTATCGGGCGTTATCGCCATTGCGTTGTCATGTGAAGGCTTTCGAATGAAGGGCTACACTTGGGCAATGGGCTGCACAGTCCCTGCAGACTTGGTGGAGACTTGTCATCGAAAATGGACGCTATTAAATATGTGATTACGTAAGTCTGTTTCTTACAGAGCCTATTTGTAGAACATATACCTAAGAAAACATCCGGAGCAACCAGCTGCAGCCTGCAGGTATGTAAGTATACGCTATAATCATGAGAGGACGATATTATACGACAGAACGTCATGAGGCACTTGGACCACCCGTCCTAGAACGTGAAATGGGTCAATTTGTGTACTTACGCACGCCACATGTTCTATTTCTGTGACATTCCTATTCCTGAATCCTTGATCGGCCAAGGATCGGCCTGTATGCAACGGTCAGGTTCGCGACAAGTTGTTCAGCGCACCTACCCGTATGGGTTAATCAAAGATAGAATAATGGGGTATGACTCGGGAAAGCCGTGCTACGGGAGAGATTTAATAAGTGAGGACGAGGTTGAAGTATGACAATGGAGCGCGTGCTTCGACAATCAACACCGCTGATATGTGTTATCGGCTTAACTCCGAGTATCTGACCTTACTATTTGGCCGTAGGTGCGTTCGACCGTCTGGCCATTTCAAAGACAAGAAAGCATCTGGAAAATCTATGCAAGCTTAGATTGGATGTGTGCATGCGCGGTGCGCCGATAACGGTTCTCAAAATGGGTCAGCGCGATCCTTTGTAAATTGTGTGGATCGTCTGAAGAATAAATTCAATACAGCTCCACATGAAATCCGCTTACATTTTCCACCGTTGAATAAGGACTTAATTCAAGGGATGAGTGAATTTGAGACGGGAATGAATTTGAGACAGGAAATTTGTTAGATTAGAATTTTCTTTATACGCTCAGTGACGTATTTCCACCTTTAATCTGCATTCTTTCTTTGAGAAATAGAAACAAAATATTTTCCTAGCTTTGACGTCTAGTTAAATCCGCCCTATCAAACGTGAGCCCCTTTGTTTTACTCGACTCCGAGGGGGGTAGTTCTGAGGTAGGGCTGCATTTATTGCTGATTGAGCCTCCTGCTGCGTGAACTTGAATGTGACATCAAAGGCTCACCAGGTGCTGCTTATATTCGGGGAACAAAGTCTTCGCCTCATCGCTGCTCACCGAAGGGTGTACAATGACATCATCACCCTTGTTCCAGTTGACAGGGGTGGTGACTCGGTGCTTATCACCAATTTGAAGAGCTACAGACAAAATTCAGGGTCCTTTCAGATCAAATTGTAGAATTCCCTACAGTCAATAACTCTGATAATCTCGTCAAAGTTTCTTCCCGTCGATGCCGGATAGGCAATTGTTAATCGGATAGTCTTCTTGGGATCAATGACAAAGACGGTACGAATCTAATATTTTTGGCTTCATTAGGACGTTTTACAATGAAGAAAATAGATAATACTGTGAATGGAAGGCCTTTTGCGTCGCGGTTTGTAGCATCTTGTTCGTCCAGCATGTCGTACAATGTTGATATTTTTCTATCAGCATCGGCAATCTAACTCGGATGAGATATTTTTCATCAATTACGTCGGTAAATATTCCTTACTATAGGAAATTGGACATCCGTAGGTCCAACTTGAGCACCATAAGCGTTGATGTCCTTGACCCACTTGTTGTGGTCGTCCAGATTATTTGCAGAAATGCCAATAACCTTGACGTTGCGCTTGGCGAAATCAGGAGCGCGACGGGCAACCTCCCCTAGCTCTGTGGTACACACGGGGGTAAAATCTCCCGGATGAGAGAATAATACTGCCTGAGATTGGATAGCTATTAGATACTATAGAAATAAGTTGAGTGACCAACGCGGCTCACCCATGAATCTCCAATCCATTCGTGGAATTTGATAGGGCCAATAGTAGTTTGCGCCTCAAAGTCTGGTGCGGTGTTTCCAAGACGTAGGGAAGGCATTTGCGTTATAGACAGCTGAGAGTCTTGAAGTTGAACGTAAATTGGGGCTGGGTTTGTAACACGCTTTTTGTTTTGGTAATGAACGGCTTAAATACATCCCAGACGCGGAACCCTTCTCGATATCAAATGATGAACTGGGAAGTTCTGATGTATTGTTCCACATGTAGTATATTCTGACAGCAAAGTCACTTGAACAAGGTTCCCCTAATAGCGCATGGTCTTCATCACGGACATCTGAAGCTCGTTGACTTGGACATCCTCAGACAGCGGAGGAGAGCTCAAGAAGAGTGCCGTGGGACTTGCGTGGGGAGGTAAGTTCATACGCTATTATTAGAAGATCTACTGATCGAAATACACGGTTGACTTTGGACTAAAAATAGAAGTCTCCAGAAAACCCTCTCACGTACACGAAGCGTCGATGGTCGACTCCCAAGCACAGCGAAATAAAATTTAAAAAATGCATAGCAGGCTTACAGGCTGAGCAGAGACAAAATTTCATAAATAACATGTGCCTACGTTTTTTCTGTGACTCTGAATTGCACATAGGAGTTCAATAAACACATCTCAATTGACAAAACGGTCACCGTGTTTTAAAAGTATACAGATGATGCAACGCTATGCAACGCTTGACCTGACGCCGTTTTGGTTTGTACAAAGTGGCATTTTCGGTCTCAATTAACTAAAAATTGTTGAAATTCTCTGTGAATCTTATAATTAACATATTTTAAATGATGGTTCCGCGGCCTGCTGTCCACTAATTCCACCATTGGCAAGAGGGTGGTAACAGAAGCTCTATTATTTTGCTTTCTAGAACAGACAGTTCCCTCAATATAGCAGGTCAGCTGCGTGAGCTGACTCTATGCGTTGACGTTTGGAAAATGCAGTCTCGAAATAGTTACGGTCTCTGCTGGTGGGGAAAAGAAGGACGGCGTTACTACCAACTTTTGGAACAGCCCGGGCGTCTTAGCTCCGTGGCTCCAAGATCTTTTGATCAGTATCACTTTCAGTTGAGGTAGATTTTGCAATGTCAGTTTCAGGGCTCAACGTGGTCTCTCCGGCGCTAACTTGAAAGTGACATTGGCTACTGAGGCCTGAGGGCTCGCAGGCAGACTTGTGAACAAACACAATGTAAACATTGCCACTCCCTTATAAGTCTAAGTATGGCCGCTGTCAAGACGAGGGGACATCCCGCTTGGATCTCAGAATTTCCTCTCTTCAGTACTTGTATCATGGAATCCCCAACAAATTTTGTAAACATATCAGCTCCTTTCTCGCCTATCTATTGGGGTACGCGTCGTGTTTCTCCTCGTTAATCACAGTACTAAACTGATGCCTTGCATATATTCTGCAGGATTTGTACTGTCTTTACTGTGAGAGATCCTCTTACGCATTCCGGTGAATAAAAATCAACAATATTAACAAAATACCATAGCTTTGGCGGCGTGACAGTCGTCCAGGCCTATATTTATTTCCTTCGCTCAAGGGATCGCCTTGAAGTCAAGCTATTGGTGAGCATTAATATAGCCTTAAATATTGACGAACATAATTCAACAATTCAACAGGCGACGTTCATTATGTACGTCTTCCCAGTTCTATCATTCGTAGCAAATTTTCGCCTCTGACCGTCGTGATTTTTAACTAGTGTTCTTGACTTTTTGGATTCTGTGCTTGTGGCATATTCGATCTACTATTTCTTGGTACGTCTCACGTCGGAATATCATCATAATTTAAATGGCATTCTAAACAGTTCACTGCGTGTAGATCCCACAATTTGGATCCCTTTTCCGGTTGTCATTCTTGCCTTGGTCAGTTACAAAATTATTTAGAGATCACTCGCCACCGCCATTTTATTGATATTCTTATTTAGGGAACTCACAGCAGAATGTATCCTGGCGTCAATAATAGCGGTGATGTACAACATTTTCAAATTAATTACAGGGAATAAGCTCTGAAATTTACTGTGTCGCTCAGCTCGCAAATGTATTTCGTGTATCAACTTATTGCAGGCATGTCATTAGAATACAACAGCTGCGTATGTGCTACTCATCCGTGATTCTCTCTAGCCAAGAGATTTGGACACGGGAACTGGCTGATAATTGCGGCAATCGTGAGTAAAATTGACATTTTATTATTTATTTGACTCTCAAAAGTGTACTAGGGAATATCGAGCCTCATCTCTCTTGCCGGAGGAATAGGTACGGTAACAACTTCGTCCCATACCCAGGGGTCTTAATTTTCTGGTTTATAGCCTGTGTCGTATCTATGGCCTTATTCGACCGTGGTGTTCTAGCCAATCGGAATCATATTTTTTCGGTAGTTTTCAAGTTCAACCCTTCCAACGAGTACAAATCATTTAATTCATCCTAGATTGCCTTTGGGTTCTCGAAAGGGTTTAGTGCTCTAGCAGATATTCTTGCTACAATTGCAATGTGTATATTTCTCACATCGGCACGCGGAGGGCTTTCACGGTATGTCTAAATGTCAAATGAAAGAAGAGAATACTTTGATCTCATTAAGAAAACAATAGGACAAACTCCCTTCTCAAAGACCTCGTTCGGATTATTTTCATGCGAGGTGTTCTCGTCACGGTAGCCCAGACACTTCTGGTGATTTCATTCTATGCTTTGCCGACAAGATTAACATGGTAAGGCTGTCGTTCGGCTCCGTTAGGGGCAGTTATTAAAACGCTATACTCTTGTAGGATGGCCTTCCATATCAACGTCGCAAAGCTTTATGTAAATACATTCTGTAAGTGAAACTATATCTATAGCTTCAAAGACTTCACGAGCCATGGTTCTCACTGTTACGCATTTTATTTCCCCCTTAGTTGCGATGTACGTTAGCATCTCATGTCATGCATTCTGATGTACTAATTGGGCGTGCTCTGAAGGCTGAATGGGCGAGAGCACCTGAGAGAGAAGCATTTAGGTGCAACATCCGTACAACTGAGCGACAACACAAAGCAGTCGCGCTCTAGGATCAAGTCTGGAATACATGTGATTTCACAGCAATCCGAGTCGAAGCTATCCTGTCCTGATGATCAGTCAATTGAGGTGCGTTCTTTGGACTTCTTTCCCCAAGTGCGTTTATAACGTGCTCAACATGTGCCTGGCACTTCTCAGGGCATAAACAAGTCGAATACCGTATTCATGAACACTGTGGTTACTACTTCGTTGATTTGACCCCGTCTCTGATGTCGTTCAGAAGTTAGAACCTACGCTATGTTTATTGTTCGTCAAGCCTGTATTCCAGAAGGTCTAAAAAGTATCACCACCCACGAGCGGATGTGCCCCTAACTCCGACTTGACCACACCCATGAGCTGAGACCTTAAAATACCGGGCCTTGACATAACCTTCGCAGACAGGAAGACAGACAATTATTGACGTCTCCGGTGTCGGACGCTTCACATTGGTCTGGAGCTTGGAGCAATCTTTGTTTTGTCTTGTAACTCCATATCTGATAGCTGTCAAATACGTTCGATGACGACCTAAACGGATCATTCAGTTCGTATGTTTGTTAGGACAAAAATAAGTAGAAGATATGTACAAGGTGTAGCATGATAGGGGCTTAAATGTGGAGTATAACAATGGTGCAAGCATCAAGGGGGAAAACGCAATACGGCGTTCGACAGTGGTCAAAAAAGAAGTGAGTGCTGTCGACGGAAATCTGTGACGATGTGTCAAACTTGTGGTGCGATGAATCAATTCTAAGCGTAGAACGTTGAAGTAGTGCTTCGAGCTCAAAAATAAGGCAATCTCCGTGAGATGAACGGATAAAATAATTGTGGCGAGCCAGTCAAGAGCGCCGAGCGTTTAATATGCCAGTAAAAGAAGGAGAGAGTACAATGCAATGATGATGTCATCTGAATCATGAAACGAGCGGTGAAAGAGACCACGTTCATGGAAACAATGGTATTTAATTGACCACAGTTAATCATGATCATGAATAATATTGATCTAGGGCGGTCATAAAGGACGTAAAATCAAGGTCGAGGTGGGAAAAATCAGCGTCGCCGAGTCTGGAATCGTTAAAGGCAGCGTAAAGCGTGTCATGAGAGTATCCACCATGCACAGCTTCCTGTTGAGGCAAAGGAAAGTGCACTTGAGGGTTGGAAATGACAGGGAAGTCGTTATTAAAGCTGGGGGACCCGTAAGCGAAGGCATCAGACAGCGGAATGTGCATGTAAGATGGAGACTCAGTGATCTGAGGGAATGACGCTGGCCAGATTTCAGAAAATAACGTATCCGACAGGCAAGCAGTGCCAAAGGTGTTATTAGCTATAGCTTCCGTCGTTGTCTGCAGCAATAGAGGATTGCATTCAAGAGCAATGTCGTCGAGAGAGAAATCAGCAAGATCCTAGAAGAGCAGACGTTGGTTAGCAACGAGTATGAATTATCTACTGGAAACTAGACTTACGAAAAATGAATCAAGCTCGAATGGATGGGTGGGCATGGGGGAATGGATTTCCTGAGTTGGCACCACTATAGTGTCCATTGGCGTCGGTGCCGATGGACTGCGACGCACACTGCTCGAGCGTACCGAAGCTGGACTCGGCGCAAGACACTGGCCACTATTAGGGCTTGACGTCTCCGTCCTAGCGATAGGAGAGGAGGGGCGGAAGGAGCGGGCAGTGATAGGCGGCTCAAAGCGGGTGACGACCTGGGGAACATGCGTCTTATCGAACTCTTGCACGGCGACGTCAAGCTCGTTGCCTATCTTGCCCTCCACGAGGAGCTCGGCGATCTTCGCGCAGCGCTTCGTGTCCTTTGGCTGTACCTCGCGAACCTTGCGCTGTTCAGCTGCTCCGAAAGGGGCCTTCGCTTGCACGGGCCGGAAGACGTACTTGGGAAACTTGCGCTTGTGCTCAGCGAGCGCTTCCTTTGCTTTGCGGTGCCACACCTGGCGCTGCTCCTCAGGCATGTTCGACCATGTCAGGCCGATGATGGTCGAGAGCGTCGAGTGGTTTGTTTCAACTGAGGTGGAAACATGCTGGCTCTTGATGAACGAGGAACGGAAGAGGATGAACGCGTTTGGGGGTCGTGGGATGTGGTTTGCCGGTTTCTTTTTGGAATGGGAACGGCGTCGCGCGGAGATCTCCCCATTAGGCGGTGGGAACATGATAAATTCGCCGGGGCGAGTGGGACGCGGGGACAGTCCTGCAGGCATGTTTGGAGGTAGATCGAAAAGAGCGAATGGTCGGCAAATACAAGGTAAAAAGAACTGTCGATGAGGGAGTGTAACTTTGACAAGTGAGGCCGTATATGAGGTTGTGCACGGTTTTGGGACTGGGCGAAAAAATCGCGGCGAGTCGCATTGCCTCTTTATGCCTTTCCCCAACAGAGAAACTTCGTTTACATACCCTAAATGGAACCTGATTTCAGGCCACGATGGGCGACTGGCCACGACAGTTACATTCCACATCCCTTTGCGCTCGATTTCCTTCGTCGCCACGTTAGGAGCCGGGTCTTGGTCCCCAACTAAATATTTCCATATAAAGGAGAGTAGACGCTCGATGTGGTAGAGTACTGACGTGCTATTGCTGATTTTCCGCGACGTAATGGCCGTAGTCGGGAAACTGATCCCTCGAAACACGACGTTGCTCAGGTGCTGCATCATGGTCATGGCCATAGTCCTTTATCTGTATTAGTTCCGTAGAAGCTTTCTGGTTGGCAGCCACGCCGTAAAAGGAATTCCTGCAAGCTATCTCCATAATTAACACTCAGAAACGGACGAGTAAGAATTCACTCAATAATGGCGCATGAACACGAACACCTGCCCGAATAGGATTCTCGAGGATCATCTGAGATCAACGGAATCAACCACGCTATTCGAAGTAAACCTCCGAAATTATTACTCGGAGGAACCGACGCACGTTATGCTCCCGAAGCATCCATGAATGACTAAGCGCCATGGAACTGGGGTTGTGGGCGCTTGATTAAGCGCTCACACATAGCGTGCATCGACATAGGACTCCATCTGCGCGAGAGTGTTTACAGTCCCGGCCCCTAAATATCGCCCAATGAGCTGCAGCCAAATCAAGGAGACAGAGTAAACAAGGTAATACCTCGATAAGGCATCCGGTTGATACCGCGGCCGTCCAAACAAGCGCTCGTTACATTGATGCAACTCGGCGGCCGTGCAGTGCACAGTAATAAACGTCTCGTGCTGGCCGACAGTGATTCAGATAAGGCCTCGTTTCTCGTTTTAGAGAGAGGGCGATCTGGCGCACGGTTCTTGGATTGGGCAGCAAACGTGCGGAGGCCAGCAGATCACGAGCCTGAACAACTATGCTGATCAAGAGGCCCTGGCACGAGTAGATGATGAAGCGCCAGTATTGGACGCCGAAAAAGCAGATGGATTCACCTTCAGCGTCAAACTTGATCGTCCTACGTCTTGGAGAAGTCCATATATCGTTGACCTGAATGAGAGTTGACCAGTGCGAATGCTTTTTGCGAATTGATGCTTGAGCAGTTAGATGGCTAGTCACAGTCATCGTGCACCATCTGGCCATCCAGCACGTGCACACGCGAGTTGGAATAGCAAATCTTACGAATCCTTGAAGTCAGATATGTAGGTTGTTCAGCTGTGCGCTTACAGGCCGCCGATCTGAACACGTATCCTGTCGCGATGATATTATCTGAGACTTTCTGGCCAGCACAGGCCAGCGAAGCCTGTGCATTGAGCGCAAAGGAAGTACTGATCGGAACCCTGCACTTGAGCCGGAGAGGTGCGCACCATCTAGGCTGCAATCTCCCGCTGAGTCTTGCCAAGGATACCTCGGAGCACAGAAAGAAGTCCACCGTCCAATATCTTGCCACATTTTCACAACATTTTGTTCATACAATATAATTACATTGTCAATTTCCTGAATATACGTTCAGAAAGAGCTCACTCGGGAGGTAGAGCACTTACTTTGAATACCATCCTGCTACGCCTCGCCCACCTTCTTGACACCCGTTATCACCCGTTCATTTCGTTTCCAAAACTCCACTAGTATCTCTGCCACGCGCGTCGGATCATCCTGTCCACAGCAGACATCAGTTGTCGAGGCCGTCTCCCATGCCAACATGTAACACACCTCGTGAAGCATGTGCCCCACGCCGGGAACGACAACCATCTGGAAGCGCCCCTGCATTTGGCCGATCATCAGCTCTTTGTCAAGGCGGTCCGTCCCTGCTAGCACGAGTAGACGTGCTGTACGCGCTGCCAGAAAGGAGGCGGAAAGACCTTGGAACCAACCTACGAGAAACTCAGTTGATTTCGTTCACAAGCAAACGGTAGAAAACGTACTGAGCCAATACGGCGCCGTGGAGCGCAGCGGTGTGCGCCATGTGTACGAGTGTACCGCGCCCTCGTCAGAGGCACGGATCGTTGATGGGATTGATACACGCGCCGATGTCGGGTTAGTAATTGTGTTAGTGGACACGCTGTGCGGAACACTGTTAAAGATGAATATAAGACGGGTGTCGTGCCCACGTACTGCCACTCGATAGCCTCTTCGATGCTGCCGAAACCGTCGGGGCGTGCGTTGAGAAGACTGTGCATATGAGGCAGCGCGTCGACAGCCGAACCTTCAACAACGTCGAGCACACAGACACCTGTGATACGGTACTGTTTTTCCTGTAAGCGAGGGCAGCTTCGCACAACCACAGCACCGCCCATACTATGTCCCAAAAGCTACAAAGTTTATGAGCTTGGTTGAGTAGGAAAGATGCAAACGAACGTACGAGTAGTGATGGTGTCGATGCCACATCTGCAAACACCGCGGAAACGACCGCGCAGAAATCATCCACAAGTGTATCGATCGAGAGATCGTCGTCTGTTCCCTCCGTCGCCGTCGTTTTGCCTATCTGATGGGATGAGCCACAATCTCTGCAATCCGGTGCCATACCCACCATGCCGTCGCGCGTCTACCGCCAACATCCCGCACATCCCGCCAGTCAGTGCGCCAACCTCCTGCGCCATGCACGCGAAGCTCGTCCCTGAATACCCCGCACCATGATGGCACACGAACACCGTCCCTCCTGCAAACTTCGGCGGCGTGTAATACGTGCGCACATCTAGCCTTCGAGAAGGCACCGCGACCTGCAGAGCATCCGTGAAGAATCCAGAAGCTGAAATCGGGGCATATTTCGGGTTGGGTGGCTTTGGTTTGAGCGTGCGGTGCGCGGGCCTTCGCGCGCAGGTGTTAATCGTGAGTGTGGCGAGATGGAATTTTTATGAGCACTTGCATCGCTGGAGGCCCAAGGCCCGATCCTGGGAGCGCACCGAGCGAGTCGTTTGCCTCGTCTTCGTCCTCCCCTTCGATATCTCCTTCTGCCCATGGTGCATGTGTAGGCGGCATCGCAGGCAACTTGGCAATACGAGAACTGATCGCTGAGCGGTAGAGGTTTGACATTATAGAAGTTGTAGTAAACTTGCTCGGAGCGTAATTCAAACCCGGTAGATGAAGGTAGAGGGCAAAGCGGGGTAACCGGGGTCATCGTCGTGAGCGAATTCATCGCGGTCTAGACTCCGCCGGACGGCGAGCAGCCAAATGTTCGAACGCCCATCTTTGTTATGTCCTCCTTTCGTTGTTCAAGATTAGTTCAAGAAAAGGCCCACAACAGCTTTGCGGTCCCCGTCAAGCGTTAGCAGGACGCAAAACATTACAGAGAACGAATGGATAATGCGTGTACGTCCTTTTCTCTAATTTGTTGACACTGCTCTCATTTATCTGAACGGTTTCTTTTGGGTTTCTTAGCAAGCTATGGCAGTCGCATTGGTATTGGGCATGAGGTATCGTTAAAAAGTGTTTACCTCACAAAGCTAGACGAGAAAGTTTAGGTGGTATGATTACCATTCAACGACAAACTATTCCTTCAAAGTTATTATAGAAGGCGAGGAAACTCATGCACCACTGGACAATGGTGTATGCGCTCTCTATTGCTGCCATTTTATTTAAGCCTTGCATCCGAATGCACATTCACGGCAACTCAAGCTCCCCTCGTCATTTTTTCTGGGTATACCCTGCAATCATTCAAGCTATGCCGCCTGTCGAGCCCCGTCACGGCCTCAGCAAAGCTCTACCGCACTATGCTTGCAGTGAAAATCAACATTGGGAGGGCAATGAAACTTAAGCTGTTACTCCCCTTGGCCATGCTAGGCATTGGAGGAGAACACTGCCACCGATAGCGTTTTATTCATGACGCTCTCAGACAAAGAACGACGACGTACTGCACCGCGAGTAAAGATGTAACCCACGCAAAACGGGGAGCATTAAGGGGAGATTGTGGAGGGCCGAGAGGCGATGAGGTGTCCACCATACACTGTACGAATACGTCCCTTCACTACAGTCATTTAAATGCTGACGACGGCGATTCGCTGCGCTGAAAACTCCAGGATGAGGCGGTATTTTGAGACTGGGAGGTACACTACGTCCCAACGTGACAGAACTTTTACGCGCGATGTTGCACGGCGGTGTTGTTTATCGTATCACCTAATTCAAACCTCAAGCTAAGCTTGTAAACGTGAGCTGAACGGATCAGCGAAGAACAGAGAAGGCATGTACGGTCTCAGAAACAATACTACCATTGATCGAAGAAAGTCGGTCACCTTCAACCTTGTTCCAAATTCAAGGCACGGCAGCAGACCAATGGCGATCACCATTAAATGATAAGTAGGTCTCACAGCTGGAGCGCGTCAAGGAAATTCATGATATGTAACGTCGATCTACGCAATGCCTCTCTGTCTGTGCAAGTCATCATGTCAAGTGCTTGCCTAGTTCCAGGAGTTGCTGCGATGTAAGGGTCTTCGCTCTGGTGTTGATATGCAACCTGAATGGCCGTTTACTTTTTCGTAGTGCAGGGCCACCAGTACGGCAAATCTCTTATACTATATAATATCGGATTGATGACCGGTATACATTCAACCAGCTCGTCGGATACATGCTCAACTGCGGGTTGTTCGGCGTGCTCACCGCACAAGTTTGTGGGCAAAAACACCACTGTCGACATCTCAAGCCGGAAAACTGAAATTCTCTTTCTAGATCTATACCAGCTCGCCTTCTCCGATGACAAGCTCCTCATCAAATGCCTCGTATACAGCATCTACGCGATCGAAACAGCGCAGACTGCGCTGCTGATCTCTAACGCGTTCAGAATCTTCGGCTCGGGGTTTGCAGATCCTCGTGCGCTCAATAACATAGGCACTATCTGGATTTCAATAGGAATCCTTGGTCCAATAAGTATGTAACGGCCCTCACTCAATCCACAGACGACTTTTACTGACCACTCGGCGGCTCAGCGGCCTGCGCTGTACAGATGTTCTACGCACATCGAATATCGATCATCTCCGGCAAGAAGACCGTTGCTAGAGCTGTTTGCTTCGTGAGCCTCTATGTTCATTAGGATGCGGACGGGAGGCCTGACATGGCTAATAAGTTTGCGTGGCTTGCTATGGCGTCGGCATTTACATGTGCTGGGCTGATGCACCAGAAGACGTACTTCACGGAGGTGCAAACAACAGCGATCTGGAGTGTGACCGGCGTGAGTGGATTTTTGTTCCCTGGTCAGTAATATCTGGCTAAAGAGATGTAGATCTGGGAGGGGAGTACGGTCGTGTGTGATGTAATGATCGCTGTCTCGGTGACATATTACGTGCGTCGTTTCTCTAATCCCTTTGTACTTCTACAATTCTGACATGTTTCGCTTGCACTGGCAGCTCAGGAAGCGCGCACATAGCGCAAACTTTGCGCAGACAGAAGTTCTAGTAGAGAAAATAATCCGTCTCTCAATCGGGACGGGGTCTCTCACCGGTACTAATTTCCTACTCGTCGTTTTCCCCATGTCTGAAAATTGACACACATTCTCGCCAGCCATAATATCCATCATCGGACTGGGCCTCACCTTCCTCCCGAGCCACGCAGACTACTATCAAGCGCCCATCCCCGCGCTCGCCAAGCTTTACGCAACCACGCTGATGGTGCACCTCAACAGCCGCATGAAGTGCAGCAGCACAGCAGAGTCCCAGGCGTGGACAGACTCGAACAAGGCGCGTAGCACGCCGACGGTGATCGACTGCGGGGGAATACAGTGCCGCGTAAGCAGCATGCAGTTCCGCGACACCGATATCGTTGCTGCGAAGAGAAGATCGCTGATGCCTGGGTTCTTCACGATGGACGAAGGCACTAAGGAGAACCGTGTATCCAAGGTACGATAATGGGTGTCTGCCGTATGCATTGGATTTAGATATTAATCTGATGTCACAGACTGGGCCTATTTCAACGGAGAAGAAAGATAATCAGGTTCACCAGCCCGAAATAAAACAAGTATCGAGAGTCGATTCACCCACAATTGTCTGAAGACAATCTGGTCAACTATAAATTGGCATACTTAAACCAAGTGTATCTACCCAGCTCCTGACTAGTAGCAAATATACGGACGTTCTTACGGTAAACCATATCATGGAGATTAAACTTTCGGTAACCGAATATCAGCTCTGTCGTGAGCCTGAGCTCATAGTATGTACATCATTATTTTCTCTCCGCAGCCTGATTCTATTGGGTGTCTTAAAGAAGTTAAAGGATCAATGTATGATTCTGAAAACCAATTCCATGCTCGACTGCAAAATTCCTCATTCTACTCAAGAGCTGTAACATAGTCTAGGGCAAGGTACTCGAGCGGACAACGGATTGACCACCCTTCGCGGCATCTCAACGCCATTTCCGCTTCTTTGAGAACTGTATTTAAATATGAAGCCACCATATTATGATATATGCCACCTCTAGATAGAGTGCAGGAATCAACCTCCTTCACCTTGAACTGGCTGGCAAATCATAAAACTTGAGCCTACGTGTCTCTGCAACGAGATCGCTGCATGATTTGGACTCTTGAACGAGATTGAATCTATTTTACCTCAAGAAATATAGTAGTCGTGGCTCCCAACGTCCTTTGAAGACAATGGACGGAAGCCACCAAGTTGTGGCAACATCATGTGATCATTGTGATGTTCTATTTTTGACCTTCGAATTACCAAAGGAAGTAATTTTGCAACTTGATGGCATCACCCATTCTACTTATGGGAATTCTGCAAGAACGAAAAACTGGATGGATTGGTTTTGGTTGGAGGGTATGCCTGAGAAAGCCGGCTAACGTCAAAAGAAGGAAAACAAGGCCTTGACTTCCACCACTACCTTAGGGCCATTCCCCTTACATTTCAGCCCTCTTCAAGCATCTGCACGCTGGCCGCCATGCCAATGTTGAACGAGGACGTATACCGACTGATATGCCACGAGTTGGCCCAGAGGGCGGAGTCGCTGGTGTCCCTGGCCTGCGCGTCGCGGCTCCTTGCCACCATCTGCCGCGGCCATATTTTCCGGCGCATGAAGCTCGATATCCACCGTGGCCTAGATTTCATGGCCCTCGACGCGATTATCGCGCGCGACCCCGCGCTTTCGACCGCGATTCGGCAGCTTACGCTGTTCGACGACGGAACGCCACCGCTGCCCCAGGTTTTTGACACCGGACGGGGAGAACACCCTCTTTTATTCACCACCGACGGATACACGATCCTTACGAACGATTCTTCTTATTTCTCTCATCTCGTTCGCCGCCTGTCGAACGTCCAATCGATCCAACTATCTTTGAAGTACACATTCGCGACCTCGAGCAAGTTGCCACTACAGTGGGATCAATTATCCTCCTCCTTCAAACAGCTCATCTACCGACCGGAAGTCAGAAATGTCGACCTCGAAGGGATTCGCAACATCCCAATAGACGTGTCCACCATGTTCCTTTCCAAATATTCCCTTCGCCTCTCGCGATGTACCTACGAGTGCGATTCAATTGTCACGGTACCGAGCCGCTGGCCGGCTTCGAATTTCAAAGTGAATCTCAGCAAGCTCATTCTCGAATGGATTGGGTTGGAGGAGGCATCGAGCGTCAGGGGAGAGGCAACCACAATTCTTTACCATTGGATCTACATGTACAACGACCACGACATTCCTTTACCCTCTATCGACTCACTGGATCTCTCGCTCGCGTGCTGGGCAAGCATCTCAGAGGCCGAAACATTTCTGCGCGTCTTCCAAAACAGCATTCGAAGCCTTTCTTTGAACACCACCAAACTACACCTGGAAGCCCTGCAGATCCTGAATTTCCACATACCAGCACGCGAAGGGCAACTCCCTCCAGGCCATGTCCACGCATTTCCCTTTGTCCACGTCCCGGCGCTCATCGCAGAAGGCCAGTTCGCATACCCAGATGGCTGGGCGGCCTTTGAGCTGGAACCATTATCTCTGCGATCCACCAGCGCTCCCGCAGTACGCACCCTCAACTACCGCGTGAAGCAATGGGCCGCAGATCCTACAAAACGTGGAAACGGCGAAATCTTCTGGATAATCGACATGATCAATAGACTCCCTGCTCCGCGCGCGTGCGCGCTTGAAGCACTGTCGCTCGCTATTGAGGTGGGCGGGCACATGCACCCAGAGGCTGATGTATGCGAGCTACTCCAGCAGCTCGCGGAGGAGGCGGTGTGGACACAGCTTAGCATAGCACTATGGCGTGACAATTTCAGGGGTCTGCGCACTGTGCGAGTCACCCTCGTATTACCATGTGCATTGACGGCGAAGTCGACAGAGCTTCTCTGGTCGGCTATGTGCTTCATACATTTGCGTTTGCTGTGGCAATTTCCGCGGAGTTTGCAGGTTTTGGTCGACGCGGTGAGGAGCGTAGGTGATCATGCCGCCTTTGTATCATTGTAGTACTGCATTGGGGTTTTTCGGGTTTTGGTCGGGGGAGGAGCACAGGTACTGCCGCCTCTATATCTTGCTTCATCATTGTATTACCACATCGCATTAGTATACTCAAGTATTCAGGAAAGATTTAGATACACACTGCAACGAATCATATCATTGTACGCACTGTACTAATACTATATGAGTGGGAGCCTAGACCGCCCCTCTAAAAAAGAATGCAGTGTTCGCAAGACGGATTCTCGCGAATGTCGCATCCTCTATAGAGATATCTGGTCATGGGGCTATACTCTGCACACCTTCTACATATCCATCTACTTTGATTCCTATCGCGGACCAGAGCGCACTGATCGGGGACGTTCGTGAAGTGATCATTGTGTCTATTAATAGATCAACGAATTCCAAATTTAGGCGCCGGTCGCGAGAACAACGTCATTGAAGGATTACTGCGCGCTCTGCCGTCACAACGCTCATCCGACGCTGAAGTGAGACTCTTTAAATGCATTTTCATTTATCCTCGATTATGTATCGTATACATTTACGTTGGTTATATTTGTCCAGGAGTCGGACTCTCTGTGTATCTCAGCGCCCGCCAAGCGGCCGACTGGGACTTCACATCAACATGATATTAGAACGTACTAGTATCGAAGTTAGAGATATATCAAGCTCTAGCTGCACATGTATCTAACTGATCAGTTCTTTCTCTTTTTACACGTACTCCACGCATATGAATATCACACACTATGCGCTATACTCTTTTCGGGTACGCATCGCAAACATCATAGTACACACAACACACCATGTCGATCACACATCGCACACAAAGCGCTATATTGGGGAGAACTTCACACTCAATGCATATTTATGGAAAAATCGCCCATATATATGCAATTTCCCTTAGTGCCCAAGCGTCATCACCCTTTGAGATGTTTGATCTATCTACCCTCTGGAAAATACTTGTTGCATTTGTTGCAACTTTTGTGCTTTCTAAATGGGCGTTTATTCCCCCCGCTGAGCTTAACCACTTACCAAAAGTTCCCATACTAGCACTTCTATGGAGCTACGCTTCTGGAGAGGTGGAGGAAGCCCGTATCAAACGCCTGATCTTGCCTTTTGCAAATGAGAAGGGCGAAGGTGTTGTTCTGGTTTATTCCCTCGGGCGGTGGATAGTCCACGTCCTGGACATTCAAGTAAGGTGCTGATAAATCCGAATTTGATTCGGTACTAAAATTCTACCCAGATTGCAAAGGAATTGACTGCCAATATGATGAATCCATAGGGACTTTATTCAATGACTCAAGTATCCACATACAAATATATTTAAATAATCTAATACTCAAATAACACGTAGTATTTAAATAGACCCCTTGTCTTTAAACACACACTTCATTGGTCTTCAAATAAAATAGTCTTTAATTATGCCCATGGTGGTATTTGAATAGTATTTAAATACAGGTCTTCGAATACAATTTCGCACTCTTCAAATACAATTTCGCACTCTTCAAATACAATGTTTCACTCTTTAAATACGTCAAGATAGTCTTTGAATAGAAATAATAGACCTACATACTAGCGCTGCCTACATCAACCTTGTCAACTTCGTGCAACAAGAGATTCTCGGGTAAAGCTCTGGCATCCTCCATGTGTTTATAAAGGGCTTACTGTCATCTAACAAATGTCCATATCCTTCTGTGACACTTTTTCAGGACACCGAGTGACGTTGTGGAGGAGATACAGAGGAGAAAGGTTTCAAGGGAATCGAAGGACGCCTGCGCAATGGAATTTGGATGGAATACAAGTCTCCCGGCGGAATGTTGGCAGATGGCAAAGAATTGACGGAATGAAAGCGAGTAGAGCCCGTGAGGGTATCGGAGAATGCAGGTAGACGGTGAAGAGGAGATGGAAGGAAGAAGAGGTATCCTAGGGACAAGTATTAGCGAAAGTGCAACGAAAGCGCATCGGAAGTGCCACTCAAGTCGAACTTGAGTCGAACTCAGATGCCACACCTCAGTAAACAACACGTGACGTTGCTATTGTCAACCGTCGCAGTTATGCCACTGCAGTTGTGCCATTTCTCTCCCAACTCCCATCTACCGCCCATCTACCCTGCTTATTGTCTCTCATATACCGCCAAACTATGGGTACTTATTTAATTGGCAATGTACTGACTGACATTTGACAGCGGCAGTGAATTTGCCCAATCAAGGACACCGTACAGATACGGGACAGTGAACATGTTGGTAGAAGAGGTCTATCAAGCGGAAATATACACGGCTCATAAGCACATCATTGAATGTGCATAGACGGTATTATATTTATTTGAAGAGCATTTCTGATGTATTTGAAGAGTGAGAATTTATCCATCAAAGACCTTTTCTATTGTATTTAAAGACTGGCTCATTCAAAGGGTATTCAAAAACTGATATATTTGAAGATAACCAAGTATTTATTTAAAGACCGTTTCAATTATCTCTTCAAATACCACATTATATTTATTACAAAAGTCTTCGAATTGGCGCCTCTTCGAATACTTGGTAAATTCTCTTTAAATAATACCTTTAAATAGAGACATCTCTTTGAAGACTTGTTGGTACATCTTTAAAGATATGTATTCAGGATTATTTAAATAGTATTGTATTTAAATACTAATGTATGTGGATACTCAAATCTTTGAAGAAAGTCGTGCTATGTTGCTGTGGAGGTTTGTTGGAAAGACAAACATCACTTTCGCTAATGGGGAGGCTTGGGAACGCCACGCCCGTGTTGTTAAAGCTGCCTTTACACGGAATCTCCCTATTTATGAATTTGTTTCGCTGGGGAAGAAACTGTTCGAGAAGATGGCAAACGGCGGACGTATAAAATGGGATGATTACGCAATGGTCAGTGTTCCAAATATTTCTCACCGTTGAACTGAGAGCTGACAAGGATCTTAAGCGTTTCGCTCTTGATGTAATTGGTAAGATCTCCTTCAAAATTATCATACTAATATTATATTGAACTGGTTGTATAGGATCAACTACTCTTGGATATAACTTCCATGCCATTGAAGACAGACAGAATCCATTCGTCAATCAATATGAAGAAGTTATGGATGGAATAGCATCTCCGCTGTGAGCATAACTTGATATCCGTTTAGAGGTGTCAAGCTAACACAATGAAGTCATGTCATTTTCCCGCACTTGGAGAAATGGTTTCCACGCCGTCGAATCATCGCTAAGATCGACAATTTGGTAATGAAGCTTCAGAAGATTTTGGAGGACAAGAAAGAAAACAAGGGAAACGATCTTCTCACTTATATGCTTGAGGAACCCGGAATGACTAGTGATGAACAGGGGTCAACCCCGGGTCAAAATAGGCTGACCCTTACCCTTACCCCAGTCTAACCCCCACCCCCAGCCGCG
>JAEKIV010000253.1:0-42281 GCA_016801325.1 Hypholoma fasciculare
TACGGGACTGAAAATTTAACTTTAAAAATCTCGGGAGTCATTATAAACTTACGGGGAATATTTCCCCACATGGACAGCCATACCCCTTTGCTTGACCGTGTTCTGTGACTGTCGACTAATTTACGGAAACCGGAATTTCAAGGTGTCCCTCCTCGTGATTGCATCTGCAAGTGCGGCAGCGGTAGACGTCAAAGAAAAGGACCAGTTCCTTAAACTGGGAAATACACTTTCTTTGGTGAGATTAGGGGTAAGCATCGTGTCTTTCTCAGTGTTGGTGTATCTAACAGCTACTGGTGTATTAGATTTGGCAGGGTGGAGCCGCATGCTGCGATGTCATGATAGCGGTGTGCATGACCTACTACGTATGTGATCAGTCTTCCTCGCCCTGACAAATGTTAATGATGAATCGATGATGCGCAGCTGAGGCGTCGTGCTCCCGCTGAAGAGCAATTTATCAACGCGAAAACGACGGGTGTTGTCAATCGCATTATACGGCTGACCGTTGAAACTGGAAGCTTGACAGGTATTGCTTTAAATATTTTACCTTCCAAATTGCGACTGAGTGGCAGTCATATTTGTTCTAGCCAGCGTTGCTATAATTTCCCTGGTTCTGTCCTTTGTTCCACTTGGTTCGGGATTTAATTTGTGTGCTTTGGCTGCCAGTACCGGCTTATACAGCTGCACTCTACTGGTAATGCTCAACAGCCGCATCAGATTCAAAGCCGCCTCTTTCTCCACGACATGGCAGGAAAACCTTACAGAGATGCATATCCCTCTCGGGCATGTCAGACGAATTGAACCGAAGGCAACACACAGAACATTTGTTTCCAATGGTCATGGGATGACGATTACTGTGCCCCTGCGCACTCATAGTCAGTTAGATAGTGGCCGGAAGCAGCCTGCAGGTGAGATCATGTTTACTCTAAAATCAAATGAATTTATTTCATTGAGGCATTCAAACCAGGAGGAATATGATTAGTTCAAATGTTAGCCTCCATCAATCCGAGATTCCAGTAATTTTGGCCGTGTACTACACCTACATACTTGCGAGTGAGACCACGAACACTGTATGCACTTTTTTTTTTAAAAAAAAGCAGCTGTGCTGTCCTTTTTCTTTCACGCTCTCTTAAATTTCAAGAATTCTCCTTCCACCTTTCGCCTTCGCAATGCAGATCCCTACGCTTTTCGTCATCCTCTTCGCATTCTTAACAGGCCGTCTTTCAATTCCCAGAACCAATTTACAGTTGTGAGATGAGTATCACTAGAGCGGTTCACCACGAAGCCACCTGTTTACCATCTCCAGACTTTCCTTGGGCTTATTATATGGCACCTGTTCATGCCGCGTCAATTTTCGAAGCTATGAACTTGAAACACAACAAAAAACCCGCGCACCATGTGCCCAGCTCCCTCTATCGTCGCAAACGTCAGCCCCTGCGCACTCCGCGTCATGCCCGCCTGTGCGCCGCTGACATTCCACGCGCGCAGAGGCTCTCCCGCGAACTCTACATGCCCAGTCCACTCGAGTGCGTGCGTCCACGCTTCGTTTCCAACGTGATTGCAGATCCAGTCGTTCTTGCCCACGTATATCAGCACGCGCACCCCGCGCTCGAGGAGCGCGGCAACGTAGTTCTGCGTTGGGCGGAATTCATCCATGTTCGCGGCGAACGCCAAGTTGACGGGGACGCTGTAGGGAGGGAGCGGCTCTGTGATGGACGGATCGACGCCGAGCTGCGCGCGAATTTCGGGGCGGTCTAGGTAGGCTGCAATGTGTCTGGACGTGTGTTAGCTCGCATAATATGCTTCGGGATCAAGCGTACTTGGTCATGGGGTAGCATAACGTATCTAGATAAGGGCCGTCGCAATCTTCGCTGATGTCGTACGGGTTTTTGCCTAGTCATATATGTATTAGAGTACTTCAAACTTGATGAGAGAGCGCAAAACGTACCGGAGGCTATTACTGGCTCTACGAGCTCTTCGTTGCAGAATGTCGATGCGGCACGACAGGATATGGCATCAAATATGTCCACGCACGACTCCTTCAACATCTTCTCGCAGCGGGGAAGCTATAAAAGTGCTTCAGGGAACGAAAGCAAAAAAAAAATCGTGGAGGTCCATACGACTTGCTTCATCCGCACGCATGTCCCGATGCTGAGAATGGGGTCCACTGATACGGGCGTGCACGCGACCTCGTAGTACGCTGCAGTCATGCTAAAGAAGTCTGTGAGTCCGTTTCCTGGTGCAGAACTTTCAACATGAAGGCAGTCTGAGTAACGCCCAGAACCACATACCGATGATAATCGACGTCAAATTAATGGGAACCATACCCGCCTCCACGAGCTTTGCATTCTGGTCGTACACCTCTGAAGCGAACACGGGAATGTACCGCCCGCCGTACGACTCGCCCGCCATGTGGAATCCACGCCCCTGGAACTTGCTGAAGTGTGCGAAGAAGATCGCGACGAACGCGGCGACGTCCTTCGCTGCTTCCTCCGTCGTGCCCACGGACTCCCCATGCTCTGCGTACGAGAACCCGACGCCGACGGGCTGGTCGATGAAGAAGATGTTCGCATTTGAGTTCCATGATTCTGGATGGAACTTGGTGCCGTTCGCGTTGGGAACTCTGCAGGGGCCAAGCTCCATGAAGAGTCCCATGGAGGACGAGCCGCCGGGACCGCCATTGGTCCAGAATATGACGTCGTCGGTGTCGGGGTTGTTCCTGCTCTCGAAGAAGTAGAAGAACAGGTGGCGCGCTTCGATGTCGATGTAGCCCGTGTATGATCTGTGGAATTGTACTTCTATTCAGCACTTCTCGGCTTCGGTAGGTGGGACGAGCACATACTTGACAGTGTTATCGCAAAAGTCGGTCGACTCCTTCAAACGCAGGCTGTAACGAGGAAATGCAGGGTGGGAAAGGGTGGTGAAAGCGGTTTGCGAGACCGCAGATAGGTCCTCGAGCGGCGTAAAGAGGTCTTCGTCGTACGAGCGTTGGTTTCCTGCGTCGTTTGTTCGTTACCTTCTGGTAAATCGAGCAGTAAGGACTCAACGACTTACCTAGGAACTGCTGCTGGGCATTTCCCAGGATCGCCCAGCTCAACAAACCGGTACAGATCGCTCGCGCCAACATAGTCCGCCTATTAGGTCGTAGAAGGAGTGGGGAAGAGTAAAAATCGCGCTCATGGCGCGTACTTTTTAATGAAAGTACACGCGCCAAGTTTAGTCGCGCGCGCGCATTGGACGGCTAAATTTGTCGCCTTAGCTGACTCGGAAATCATATCGTAAATAGGGGCTGCGGACTCGGATTTCGCGGCTGCGTCAGGCTGCGCCGCGGTCTGCGCTGAGTGAGACAGCCATGCACAAGGCATACCTCTCGATTCAAGAGAAATATTCTCAAATATATTGCTTTCGGAATCAACTAGCGGCGTATACGCACGGCAAAGCAAATGGGTTCAATTGGCCACCCCGCCGTTTAGGTGGCTTTCTTTGGTCTAGTTATGTGTATATTATCGGTGCTTGCGCTGCTTATGTGCGTAATTTTTCTGACAGACAAAAAGGCTGAAATGTCAAATTAGTCGAGTTGACTCTGCTGCCATGTATCTTTGGGACAACGGCGACCATGCGGCGGCCTCAACTGCGCAAGAACAACTTTATTCACAGTGACTCCAGACATTTTTTTGATGGGTGCAATCCTTTTTCATCTCCCTCTCACCTCCGCCGTCCACAAAGCAAGGAATCGCTTTATCTTAATTAAACAATGTATTTGAATTATTCCTCTAGAGGCGCCCTTATTCAGGTATACCACTCGCCTTTTGCTCTGTCCTTGAGGCTTGAAACCTGCCGGTGAAACGAGAATCAGATGGACATTGGAAATGGAATTGGATACGCCTTGAGCAATCAGCAAAGAGCCTTGCGACCAATTATCGCAAAAAAAGATTCATGGCCAACGTGGGGATCGAACCCAAGACCTTCGCGTTATTAGCACGACGCTCTAACCAGCTGAGCTAGTCGGCCGGTAGGTTTTCAATTAACCTATAGCTTATGGGTGCATTTGAAATTATATGTCATAACTTACAGTCTTACTACCCACGCCACGCTCGCGCCGCGACCGGCTGAGCGCGACCGAGTCCCCGCGCGTTACTAATTCAAGCAGAGAATTTCAGCCAACGCTGCATTTATAATTACTTTTTCCACCTTATTTTAAAGCATTGACTGAAATAAAACTAGTAATATGTAATCATGTTTTACCACTACACAAACCCGAAGAAATCTTGAGTGAACAGACATTTCGAGCGATAGCTTGGCGATAGACAGAATTAATTCTCTCCCGACTTGGATGGTCCAGCCTCATCTGCGATCCGACGTGCCGCTGCTTTCTTTTCCTTTTTCTTCTCCCTTTGTCGTGCGCGTTTAGCTTTACGACACTCTTTTCTCTCTGCCGCGATCGTTGATTCATCTTTTTCCCCCCTTTTGCGTTTCTGAAACTGTTGATCAGGTTTACACGTTTTGCAAGGACATCCTCCAGATTCATTGGAGTATCTCTCCTTCCCATAATCGACGAGCAATTCTTCTCCAGCTGTGATATCTTGCAAGGCCAGAGCGTAGAACCCCAGACTTCCAGTTATTGCAATAATCTGCAGGCTCGTGTTTAATTTGCATGGATTTTGCTGGAATCTGCAGCTTACCTCGGTATTTGGTTCCCCACAAATATGGTTCATGAATCTGACAGGACCAAAAAGAATTCGTTTGACCTTAGTATCAGACTGGTTTTGATCATTGGTTTCCTGTGTGCCTCTGCCATCCTTCGGAATCAGGCCAGCTAACTCGCGAATTTTATACCCCTTGGGTATGTTAACCCTGGCGTGTATTGCAAATCCCAGTGTCCCTTCCGGACCCATGCCTATGCATGATAACTTGACGCTTGATTTCGGGTTTACCACCAACGCGTAAGCGGAGATACACCTTGGAATTAGAAATTGGATAAGTGAGGGATGTTTGATTATAATAAACTGGATGTGAACCATTCAATAATTGCCTCGCTATCACTTCCATGTTTCTGGAGAAGTGGACAGTTCTCGTACAGAGAAGCAGCCATTTGATTTGTGATATCCAGGTATGCCTTCGGGTCTTCAAAATTGAGCTCGTCTTTCTTCTCTTGGAATGCCTGAAATATCATGTCTTTTGTTTCTTGGTCAACGACGCATGTAATTGACAGCGTATTAACCTGATGAGCCCGTTTGTTTTTCTTCTTTGACCTCTGACCGAAAAGGCTCGGGACTATGATTGAGTCGATTTCGATAACGGTCGCCGAATCGAATATTGCTTTTTTTAAGTGATCAGAAATGATAGCGAGACCATCTTCAGAGCGACTCATTGTTGCAGAGTTGATGGCGAATATTGATTGCACGCTCCTACAAGTAGTCCCGGCATTAGCAAGTATGTTCGAGCCAAAATACGCCACTCTGCCAGACTCTGCGCCGGCGCCCCCAAGTCGCCGCAAAATATTAAAACAAACCAAGCACCTTGATTGAATTTGACGTCAAAGAAAATCCGTAGAAAACCTCTTTTCTGACGCCCAATTTGTGTGGCGTGTGTTTTGTGGCCGTTCGATGTATATGATCTGATTCTCAAGGGAATGCAAGCGACTCGACGAATCATTAAGAACATGATCGTGCGAACCGGTGACTGCGTTTCCATCAAGTTTCCACAAGTTCATCGATCATCTTTAGTTCATCCGGAGTTCATCACTCCAACGCAGCCATCAACTTGTCGACACGTTCAAATTCAGACGATTCCTGGACGTTCACAAACATGCACGAGTCCCACCTACCCCAGGAGCTTGTCGACAGTATTATCGATATTCTTTGCCATGACCGCGGGAGCCTGAGGAACTGCGCACTGGTAGCACGGTCCTGGACGCGGCCCTGTCGCCGGTATATCTTCAATCATATCGCCATCGACCTTTCTCCGGATGAACGAGACCAAACCTTTGTTTTCCCCGTAACTTCGGGGGCTCTAAGTTCCCAGGAAATAGGCCGGAACGACGCGTGCATGGAAGCACTGGACTTGTTACGACTTGCACTCTCAACCGTCTCCTATCTACCTTCCTACATCGAATGCTTAACCTTGAGGCTGTACAGAAACCCACCTCCGCAAGATACCAGCCTCTCTCAGGCCAATCTAGAAAAGCTAATCCATACCCTTAGCCAGCTAACTTCGCTGCGATCGGTGACCCTGGTCCCCCGCCAGTGGAGTAAGCAGCCACCGACTCTGCGGCGCGCTTGCCTCGAATGCATCAGTAATCCGACGGTTTACTAGCGTCAAACTGGATGCAGAGCAGTTTTCTGCCAGCGATATCCTGTCGATTCTCAGCGAACTTACGTCCACAGCTTGCCTGGAACTCGATGGCGGCCTGGCATTGGACGTGAAGAGGCCCTACGAGAAGGCCTTCTCCGTTGCTCACCCGTTGGCTTCCGCCCTACGCACGTTACGCGTCCACTCTCAAGGTATGCTTGCCTTTGCGACCATGTGGATTGCCAGAATCCCCGCGTCGTGTCGCCGTTTGGAATTGGTCGAGGTAGATTGCTTCGTATTTGTGCCCCGCGTCCTTCAGGACCTGCTTGACGCGTGTCCCGCGCTCAGGACGCTCACGATCGTCCTGCCGGAAAACCTCCATGTGTCGCCGAATTACAGTGAGTTCTCCTTTATCTGCCTTGCCTACATTCTCGACTTATCTCACCCGGCCGCACGCCAGTGTATGAATTGAGCCTCACTGTAACGCCACAGCTGCGCGAGCTGCGCTTCGTGCGCATTCTGCTCACGCAGAGGGCCAACCGCGTTCTTTGGGTACTGTCACTATTCGCAGTCGGAACCCCACCGCTCTCCCTAAGCCGTATCGTACTGGGCTTTGAATTTAAGAGCCCCTCCCAGACGATTCTGCACTACATGCAGCCTCTCGACTTATTCTTTTCTGGGTCACAATTTCCCTGTCTTCAGCGGATGACTGTCCGGTCATCCGTGTCGGGACTGAAGGCGGAGGAGACAGAAGCAACAGCGCTGCTGATACGCACACAGTTTCCTATACTTTTGGAGCGTGATGTCCTCGAAGTGACGTGCATAGCAAAATAACAGCATTCTCAGATCTTTTTTGGGGGGACGTGCCGAATTTGCAGACAATTCTCAAATTTTGATGAGCCGTGCATATTTTTGCGTGCAGTGGGATGACCTGATCTTTATTTGAACTTGATTCAAAACGTAGGAAATGCAAGCACTTTGAAAGTACGGCAATTGGGGAAGAATGAATCATATCACCGCGCAACACTTTCCATCATCCCAACATCACCTCTCCGTATTTCGATTATAACGGGTTCAAACGTTCTACATATCCCATTTTTTAAAGCTTGTTCACAAACATGCTGCACGAATCTCGTCTACCCCAGGAACTTGTCGACAATATCCTTGATATCCTTCACCGTGATGACGGAAGCTTGGAGAACTGTGCAGTAGTGACACGGTCGTGGGCGCGATCTTGTCGCCGACATATCTTCAACCATATCACCATCGATCTCGCTCTGGAGCACAATAAGGCTGCTATATCTCCTGGCAGACTCATTAGCGCCCAGGAAACTGGCCAGAATGATGAGCGTATAAACGCCACGGACTTTCTACTGCAGGCATCCTCAACCGCTTCATATCTTCCTTCGCTTCATATCTTCCTTCCTACATCAAGCGCTTAACCCTGAAGACATCTAAAAACCCTCCTCTCGACGATGGCAGTCTTTTCCAGACAGATATAGTTGAAAAACTGGCGCACACCCTCGCCCAGCTAACGTCCCTGCGGTGGGTTCTCCTGGTGCCTCTCCAATGGAGGCAACAGCCGCAAGTAATCCAGCGCCTTTGTCTCGCATGCATCAATCGACCGATGGTCGTCAACGTCGCGTTTGGCGCAAACTCGGTGGGGAGCCACGAGATCCTGTCTGTTCTCTGCGAACTTGCTTCCACAGCGGCGATAGAGTTCACGGGTAGTATATTGCTGCAACGCCCCTTCGAGGACACCATCACCCTTTGCCAAACCACGCAGCCGGCGGCGACGGCGATGCAGACACTACGTCTCTGTTCCTCGAGAGCGCTCCGCTTCGTAGCCATGTGGTTGTCCAACGTTCCTGCGGCGTGTTGCCGCCTAGAGACGCTTGTCGTGGATTGCTTCGTGATTTCGGTACTGCGCCACGACTTTCAAAAGCTGATCAACGCATGCCCCGGGCTGACGACTCTCGCCGTCACTGCACCTCGGTATGTCCCCAAGTGGTTGCGCACCAGCCGCTCCTGTGAGTCCTATATTTACAGTATAGGAAACCTGACATTCATTGCTTGCCCAGTCCCTCCGAGCCGGACAGTATCATCGTACGTTCTGAACCTCGCCACAACGCCGCACCTGCGCGAGGTGCGCCTAGCGTGCGTCCCGCTCACGCACGAGACCGACTATAGAGGCTGGGTGCGTTCTATATTCGACACCACCCCCACGCCACTTCCCCTGCGCCATCTCGTTCTGGAATTTGAATACTATGCCAGCGCGTCCCTGGAAACACTACAGCCTCTCGATGATTTTTTCTCTGGGCCCCCTTTCCCTGCCTTGAACGGCTTACTGTTCACTTATCGACGCAGGGACCACAGTCCAAAGAGATAGGAAAAACGGCGCTGCTGCTACGTGCGCAATTTCCTATGTTGGCGGAGCGTAATATCATCAAAGTAATATGCATGTCAAAACCACGACACACTACGTGGGCTTTGTAATAAATGGCAGGAGCCTGGTAAGTATCGTGTCCCTGTGTAACGATTCAATCCTTTAACGGCCATTCAATACGGGTCAATAATATTATCCAGATTTTCTTCCACCAGCGGCACGATAGGCATTGTTCTAAGATAAATTTAACATTGTATATGTATTGATTATCAAATGTATATAAAAAGTTGTACTATATCATATCTTGTACAGTAGCTCAGAGATCTATACCAGTCAGAAGATCATCAGTAATACATATGTGGACCGGTCACCAGGATGAGGACTTGCGGAATCTCAGTAGAACTTCGGAAGGGATGATGCATATTTCATATCATATGGATCAGGCAAAGAGCTGAATATATGCTGAGTACACCATATGCAATGTATGTAAAAAAGGAATCGGATGAATGTGTCGTAATTGGCTTAGCGGATGCGTCAAAAAACCAGCGTCGTGCGATTCATCAGTGATTAGTGAATGATCATGGGCAAACATATTGAAAGTAAAAAAATAGAACCAGAACCAGGGAAAAATATGAAAGTGTAAACACAACCAACTTTTGGGATATACAGCATACACCATGCGTGCTTGGTATCCTGCTACGAACCGCCCGCCACTATCCCGACGGTGTATCGTCTATGTATTAGCCGCCTGTCGTCCCGCGAGGCGCCTAGTCCTAGTCCTTCTTCGCCTTCTCGATATCGCCCAGCCGCTGCCCGACCTGGACCTTCTGCCCCGCGTGCACGGAGAACTCAAAGTCTTCCGGCGCTTCGAACACGAGCACGATCGTGCTCCCCAGGCGGAAGCCGCCCATCTCCTCCGCGGGGGCAAGCGGCTGCCCGCGCAGGATTGGCGACGCGCCTGAGTACACCGCCTCCGTGTACGTTCCGGGAGGCGGCGGGCGCCCACGTATGTTCGTGCGCAGCTCCTAAGCGCGGGGGACGTCAGCGCAAGTTAGCCAATATTGGGACAGAGGATACGCACGGTGTCGAAGTTAACCACGATGCTTCCGACGTTCGTCGCGCCGACGGGGACCATTCCGAAGAAGCCATGCTTCCAGCGCCCGAGAAGCGCAACGCGCTCGTTCAGCACGAACAAGTTCTCGAGACGCTTCGCCATCCACGGCGACACCGAAAACAGCTCGCCTGATCCTTCCATGAGCAGGCAAAAACAGATAAATAATTCTCGCAAAAAAACACACCGACAAAATGCCGCCTCTTCTCGACGACCCACGCCGTTGGGCTGTGATAGCGGTGGTAGTCCCCAGGAGCGAGGTAGATGACGGAGAAGAAGAGCGCGTTACCCGGACGGACGTGCTTCCCTGATGTGACGCTTCGCCGCCGATTGAGCCCATCCTTGACGTCGACCTCAAGCGCGGGTTTAACGCCCATCTGTAGCGCGACCGATGCGTCATGCACGAGTGTCTCCTCCATGTTTTCCGGGCCGACCGACGCGTCCGTTTGCGCGCCGAACTTCTTCGGCACGTCGTCGCCGTCTGAGGTGTCGGACGGCGTAGCGGTGCCACTTGATGAGCTGCGGTTGACGAGCGTGCTGCCCTCCGAAGATGATGGTGTGCGTGTACCGGGTGAGGACGGTGTCGACGATGAAGTTCCACCGATGAGCTGGTCGAGGCTGTACTCGATCCCGTTGACGATCGCGAACTCGTGGTCGTCCACGACCTCCATGTCACTATTGTGCGGCACTGCGACGCGCTGCGGCGCGGGCGAGCCTGGGCGCTCGATACCCAGCAGGGCGTCTAGCGAGTACGTGATCCCCTTGACCTGTTCGACGCGCGACTCCGTGATCCGTCCAAAGTGCAGCATCCTGCCGTCCGCGGGGCTCACGAGGATGGCTTGGTCGACGGGCCGTGCTCCGGGCTTGAGCTTGCGGTAGAAGAACGCTCCTAGAGAGGGGTATTCCCGCAGGTCGTCGTGCTCGACCTCATCGAGGTTGCATCCAAAAGCGAAAGCGTAGAGACGGAAGCCGTATGGTCGTATCCAGATCGGAAGTTCGAGCGAGTTAACGTAGCCCCAGAGCCGTGACATGTTGCGCAGCGGGAGTGCACCGATGACATGGACCTGCAGGAAGTCAGGGGTCAGACACTGCACGTACTCGGATAGAGCATAAGAAACGCGAAAACTACTGTCATATTTTACGATAGTAGTGGGAATGATGCTCGGAAAAACGAATAAAGACATCTGGGCAGCGGACCAAGCCATGCATCCTTCACGTCAACGCGTGTATGGTACTCCTTCGGAGCACCTAGTATCGCTGCACCTCGAGGCCCGCAGAAACGACGGCCACCTCTACCATGGCATGCACGCATTTGTAGGAAAAGCAGCAATGAAATGCAAAATGACAAAGACAGGATACTCACATGCCATGGCCCCTTCAGCTTGATTATCTCCAGCCCATCCTCGTTGAGCTCTACCTCCTGTCGAGCACGCTTGACTTTTTTCCTGTATTGAATAGCAACCAGCAGAATCGCCCCAACGGCTAGGGGTAATGGATACCACTTCGTCGGCGTTTCCGTCCAAGCATTCACGATCCGGCCTGAGAGCTATAAGCTGCCACTCATATGCGAACAACAAGAGAGACGCACGATAGAACGGCATCCCCGCCCCTGCGGGGAACCCACCAGGCGTGCTGCCTGCCGCATTACTAGCACCCTCAGCCCCGCCCTTGGTAGACGTCGAGTACGCGCGCCTCAAGCCCTGTGTTTTGACCGTACGCAGTAGTGCCGACGTCTTGTTGGTGCTGTGCACCCAGCACCTAGCAAAGGTGGACGATGCGGAGCCGCAGGACGCATTGATGACGCGAGAAACGGCGTAGAGCGGCTTTCTGCCCTTTGTCAGGATAGATTTCCTGGAGAAGAGCATGTAATTCGGCGAGATTGTCAAGGTATGAGCATAAAGTGAGGATAAATGGGGTGATGAAGGCGGTGATGAAGGAAGTGACGCACGAGGTCGGCGGCCCTGCTATGCGGCTTATCTCACGGACAAGCATCCCCTTCGGACTTATGTGGCTGCAAATAACTCAAGTAGTACGCTGTGCGCAGCGTGTCCGGACGCAGAAATGCTTTGCTGAACGTTTGAGAGTCGGGGAAGAGACTCAAGAACAAAGTATACTCAAAATAACTTGTCATCTTTCGGAAACGCTCACGCCCGAAAATACGGAAGTAAGTTGTACAGAAAATAGTGATCGACTACAAACATAAGTAGAAGGTGAAGGGTACGCATTCTACGGACAGTCTACGTCGTTGGCTGCTCGCTGCTGCGGGGTGCGTTCGAGCGTCAGCTCTTTATTGCCACCAGACTGCATTTGCTGTCGATTTTCACATGCCGGAAGAGCCTGCTTGCGAAATCGTGTACACGTGAATTGCTCCCGTGTGCCGAGTACTGTTGCACCGGAGAACTGCGTCGGCCGTCGAGGTAGGCTGGGAGTTGGCTTGAAGATACCGAAAGGTATTAGCGGTTCTATTGTGTGGGTAGACGGCTAAGGACGTAAAATTCCCTCTAACGCTAACGTTGACGTTAACGGTAAAGCTAGCGTTATCGCCTCGCGCCAGCAAGCGAGAGCATATCAGGCGGGTTGAGCTGGTTGGGGGAAAGTGGGGGAACGTGTCGCCTAGCTAGATATGCATGAGCGAAGGTCGAGCCTCAAAAATACGACGAGAAGGCCAAGTGCCTCAGGTGACAGGTCCCAGGTGGTTGAGCATTGAGAATTTCAATGCACGATAGAGAAAATGGTTTTGCTGCTTTTGCTGGCGGATTCGGTCGATATGGGCACAAGAATGGAGAACAGATGAGGGAAGGCCCTGTAATATGCCCCTAACTGAACAAAAGATCCTGAAGCGCAGCCAGCCCGGGCGGCGGTGGCGGCGGTGGCGTCAGCCCAAGCGTTGTCGACGGACGCGTGAATGGCCCGTCTGTGCCCGAGCAGAAGCACCCGCACCCCGAGGGGCAGATCGGCATATCCTCGAAGGTCTTCGAGCACGATATGTGCGTCACATGTGAGCAGGTGAGGCACGTCCGCGAGAGACCTGCAGTGCGCGATCATTTTGAGTTAGCTGTGGTGCCCGAGCAATAGCGTAGTAGAGGGCATACCCTTGACAGGAAGTCGACATATCGTACACGTCGGCAAGGAGCAGAACGTATTGCATTGCGGACATGTACGGGCTTTTTCTGGGAGCACTGTCTTACAGTCGCCCCTCACACAGATTCGATGCAAACCTATGTGACAATTTACCCAGTCAGGAAGGAAATTGTTGGTTGATAAGAATAGAGATACGCACCGATACGATGCACCTCCGCCTTTTTGTCATCGCTCAGGAAAGAGTTGCTCTGATTAACAGTGACAGCCTTGAGGAGCTCCAGTCGCTTGTTGTACATTTGCCACCGAAACAGCAACTCGCAGTACGCATACACATTATACCTGAACTGGTGAATCATTTCCGCGTCAAATAGAGGCTCAGTCCTAGATAACATCACCAAAATCAGCACCACATCGACAACAAGCACTGAGCAAATAATAAAGCAACGCACGTCTCCTCATAAGCTGGCGGCTGGAACACTACCACCTTCCGTTCATGCCCAAACACGCCCCCATCCGCAAGGCGCAGCGAGCCCTGGTGGTGTTGCTGTTGTTTTGGGCCAGCACCGAGCGACCCCGACAGCCGCTTCCCATCCCCTGCCAGGCTCTCGTTCCACGAGCGCGACACCGGCACCGGCGCCGGCGCATACCACGAGTCTTTGCGCACGCGCCGGCGGCGCGCCGCTGCAGTCCCTGGCGAGTCCGGTAGGCGCGTAATCATCTTCTCCGCGCGCGTGGTGTCGTGCATGCTGTACGCAGGTGTCTCGCCAGGCGTTGCAAGGCCCTCTTTGAAGGTATCTTGCACGCCGCTCATGAACTGGCGCACGCTGCCGGTGTTAAAGAGGCTCGACCAGGAGCCGCGCGACGAGTTTGAAGTCGATACCGCCGGTGTGTGTGTGGACGTCGTCGGGGAGGAAAGACGCGGCCAGACGGGGGACACGGGGTTGCTGAGCGCGAGCGACTTGGTAAGGCTGAAGTAGTCGTTACCAGAGCGGGGCGGGAGGGGTATGATAGACGCGGCTTCTTTTTTCCTACTCAGACTTGGTGGGATCACTGTCGCATGTTCGGTTTGAAGAACGAGCATGGCGATCATGGCGAGCATCTGGATATCTTTCTCTTTTGCGACGTCGGCGTACCTGTGAACAACGTTTAGCTTTGAGAATAAGTCACTGCAACATGAATCGGCTTACAAAAGTGCGATTATCTTTTTAGCCAACGTATCTGACGCAAACGAGCTCTGCTCATCCTTGTTATCCACCTTCTCTGGTGCCTTGAATAGCATCCCAATCGTCTTGAATATCCGCTCATGATCATACCGCCCATGGCGCCGCGCCGCTTCCGCGTTCACAGCACACACTTCGCCCAACGAGTCCGCCGCGAAAATATAATCTTGAGCGACCACCTTGTCTGCGCCCCCAATGTTGACCGTGCTGGTGACGAATACCGTGCTCCGTCTGGCCTGCATGATGGCATCGTGCTTCCGCACGGCGGCGGAATGCTTTAATTCTGGTCCGCGACGTTTTTGCTGGGGCACAGTCAGCAGGTTGGTCAGGGCGCGGAGAATGTCGAGGCCAGCTTCGGGCTGGGTGGGGTCGATAGGCCGAACGATGCGGTCCGTTGCTGCCAACCCCAGCCTACGCACAGCGTCAGAAACAAGGGCAGGCGACTGAAAATAGCTTGTCAGTTGCGGCGGGGGATTATTCGAGGGCAGCGGTTGCTCTTCAGGCGGAGGTGGCGTAGGCGGCTCTGGTATGACTGGAGACCTTTCCTGTTCGTCCAGATTTGCCGTTGCGGTCTCACGCAGTACATTGCGCACGAGTCGTGGAGGTGCTTGGAAGAAGGATAATAACTCCCCTATTTTGCGATAATTTAGCAACCCCCATCATGCAAAAAGAAAGCTGCTGACCATTGGGCCCGAAGGCGCCTTGCGACGTCTTGGGCTCTGCCAAATTCTTCTGCGTCTGCAAAAGGGAAACAGTCACCGATCTCTCCTTTTTTCTGTGTTCTTCATCAGAAGACGACTCCGAGTCCATCTTCTGGCGTTCATTTTGAGCGTCGGGGCCTAACAGTAAAAATCGTAAGCATGGCTCTAGGCATGGTCGCTTATATTCGCGAATACGGCGAAGCTGCTTGAGAATGTACGCTCTCTTCTCGGGCGAGATGAGTGGGTTGCGATCTAGCTCGACAGTGGGTATTCCGTGGGGATACGTGGCTTGGGGATAATTTCGAGGGAAGTTAAATGTGATGCGCATAAAAACAGAAGATGTTTCTCCCCAGGGAGCGTGGAACCCAAGGGTGCATGTACGTCGTCGGGGAAGATCGTGCTAAACCACCACGGTCAGTGATGCTTTCTCGAAGATCGCAAAATGTCAAATACCTTCTCGATACTGATCTTGAAGTTGCTCGCGGAAAACTTTGTTAAAACACTCGTGATCCTATGGTAGAAATTAGTGATTGTTTTATTCAAAATAAAACTGAATCAACTCACTCGTCATGCAGAGACTGATTGTTTTCACTGTCTTTTATATTCCGCTCTTCCATCCCTCTTCCTGCACTCCCGCTGGAATGCCGCCTATCGGCTTCACTCAAGCTTCGATCCGGCCCCGACGGAGCGCGAGATATTGACCCTAATCGGGACGGCGCCGCACTGTCGATTTCCCCATGACTCCCCCCTCCAGAGCTGCTTCCCCGCTTACTGCCCACTTTGACATTGTTGAGCCACGCCAGCTGATCGACCTGCACAATACTCTTTACACCCATCCCGCCTTTGCTCATTGTCCCACCAGTCGACCGCACGACTGACGCGGAGGCCGACCCCACTTTCACGGAGCTGGTGCTAGCGTTGGGGACGGCCGTGGGCGTGGTCACTTTGCCCTGCTTACTTGGTGTTGGCACGAAGAACTGCTGTCTGGCCGCACCGGCGGACAGCAAGGATGCACGTGGGGCACGAACTTCTGCTAAAATCTTTCGGAAACCGACGGGAGCAGAGAGTGCGGGTAGGTAGCCAATATCATTTTCGTCGATGTCGGGCGCGTTTCGGAATGTATCGTGCATCCCGACTTCGCCACGCGGGACTGTGGATCGGCCACGCTGGATATCAGAGACGTGCCCTACTTTCTGTAAACATTGTCAATTACAGGCAGGATAGACATATGCTAGTGTGTACATACCTGCATGACTTCAGCGTTTATGGGCCAGAACCTGAGCGTTCGATCCTTGGACCAAGTAATAAGCTGAAAGTCGTCCTGGGTCCCCTGCCTCCACACAAACTCTTTGACCACGTCGGAGTGTCCCTCAAACGTCTCCACGAGATCCCCTTTTGCATACATCTCCAGTGTCGTGTCACCTCGCTGGGGCAAACTTAGGATCCCCTCCCCGAACGGCAGATTCCTCGCCCTCCACACAGGATATGTCGTCTCGATACATGATTTAGGCTCCGGAGTGGAATCGCCGGTGGAGGCGCTGATATCCCAGGTTTTGATGAATTTGTCGAGTGAGCAGGTGACAAGCTCATTGCTAGACGACCGTGACCAGTCGATGCCATATATCTTGGACTGGTGGGCCGTAATTCGAGAGATGGGAAGGGACCCGTTCTGTATGAAACATAAATAAGATAAGTTACAATGGAATATGAGTGCTAATTACCCGGCGGTCCCATATCAACACTTGATTGGAATGCGACGACGCGAGAATGTTGGCGTCTTGGTAGTTCCATTTCACCTGGGTTCCCCCCGCTATTGAGGCAAGCATTAGCCAGAGCGAAAACTAACAGATAAGATTTTGGAACCATTGAATGCAGAAAGTCCTGTAAATGTTTCCTCAGTTCAACATCGTACGATTCAACAACAAACCCACCAAATATTGGTCTCTCTGGAGTCCGCAAGTCCCATGCCCATATCCAAGAATCAATGCCAGTACTGACAACAACATCGCATTCGGAGGTATGCCAATTTATATCGGTGATGGCGCGGTAATGAGATTTGAGTATGTGCTGAATTGAGGTCTTTCCGCCGAGTAGTAGATTCCATATCAACCTTAGATTCATTACTTAATTGTACGTTCCTGAACAAAGGAGACCTACAATTTCTCGCTAGACGTGGAAACTATGTATTCGGCGCGACTTGTATGTGGGTTCCACTGAACGTCTGCTACGTCCCATGTGCCACCTTGCGGCAAGAATCGAGGAATGCTGAACGGTGCCTCAAGGTCAAGGATGAACAAGCCTCTCCGTCTGTTCAACAATTAGCAGAAAATCACAAGAAATGAAATACCACATACGCTGCAAGGACGATGTCGCGTGAACTAGGACTGATACTCATCTACATCTTCGTCAACGTCGACTCCACGATGTCTTGAAACACATACATTTCCAACTGCATCACCGACCAGATCCTTCACGTTAATCTCCCAGCTCGATCGCAAGCTTTTGCCTTCCTCTGGTAATGCAGGCTGGCCGGTTGCGCCTGCCTTGGATGTCTCTGGGCTTGCCTCAGGCTCGACGCGTGGCTTGCGCGACCGATGATGAGCTTCAGGCAGCGATGGAACAAACGAAGGCCGGCGCAGCTTGAGTAGACTTGGAACTGAACCCGTCCATTCAGGAGACAGCGGACTGTTTTCGTCCGACGGCCGCGCGCGTCGCTTCGCTAGCGGTGAATACGAAGCATGATGGTCATCGCCACCTAGCTCGGGTGTCCATGACGGTCGCCGAGAGCTCAAAGAAATTTCTGCCACCCGTACGGATGATGTACGTTCGACCTTGGAGCGCGACGGGGACGATGAGCGTAAGCTCGACATCAATTGCGAAGAGCTACAATTGAGTCGGACTCGGAGGCTCAGTGTAGGCCCAGTGTGTGAAAGTCACGGGCCTGTTGATGATGGCCGAGTTGTAGCCGAAGCCGAAGTTATCTTATCTTGTAGCTGGCACTCATGTGTAGCTTATATTTTTACATACTAAAGGATCCAGGGAAAACGACACTGGTCAGCCGCGCTTCCGTATGGTACTTGAAGTTCACCGCGGAGCGCAGCACTGTGAGGGATTTCATCGAGGGGAGGCCTCGAGTACGATGTCAACGATGTCACCTGGCACCACACGCGCGAGATTAATAAATGCGAGACGTTTCGAGCGCCGGTAAAGAGGAGCAGTCGTTGCGGTCAAACAGGTATTGCGAATTCTATAGTTTGTTATCATGAGAACACGTTGAAATCAGGATGATTCGGCGCCGATGATTAGACGCCCCCTGCAAGAGAGTCTACTGTGGACAGAAAAGAAACACTGTGTTACAGTATACATACTGCCTAAATAATCTGTAAAGAGACGACGGAGTGGCAAAGCCTCGATATCAAAGCGTTGAAATGGAACAGATTTCACGAGTCCTATTCATAGCCAAGCTGAATCCTTTGTGGAATGTCGTTCCTCCCAACAGTACATAAAGGCTGAATACAGCTCGCTACTGTCGCTGACGCAATACTATTGGCACACAAAATGGAAGAAAGAGAAATACAGAAAAAAGAGGCTTAGACTCCTGTCAGTGCAAGCTAGTAAGAATCCAGGGAATACTGTACTTCTCTGATGTGCGTTTGTGACGGCATGGCCACCAAAGTCCAGCACGAGGGGCTGGTCCAGTGTGAAAGGTTCCATCGAAGGGAGGCCTCGAGTACGGTCATCTCAACATCTCAACTGGCACAACACGCACGAGATAAAGAAATTCCAGACATTTTTAGGAGCAGCTGTCAAACAAGAGCTTAGAAGGATCAGTAAAAGAAATTTAATCGATAGATAAATCCATGGAAAATTCTCCACAAGTCAAGAATCCAGCGAGTCTGTATGATATATCGTACGCATCAGCTGGCGCGTATCGCGATTTGATCTTAATCTGTCCGTACTGCGAAGTAACACTCAAGGTCAGACTAGCACGAGGCGACACGAGTACGGTGTCAGCATCAGTATTACCTGCACCAACACGCGCAAGATGAATAAATGAGAGGCATCCTCCGGTTGTTCTCCGGCGCCGTTACCGCGGGCCAGCCGTGGAACAGATCCTGTGATATCTTGAGCGAATACATTGGCAGGACCACTGAGACTTGGCATTCAGAATTGAAGCCACTGACAACCGGAAATTAGAAAGTCCCTACAACAAACTAGTCGCAAATAAAGATTGTTATAGCGATATTTATGCACTTCTTGTTCTGACGTGGTTTTTGGAATTCTAAGTTTGTTATCATGATCACATGCTGAAATCAGGATAGTGACTTATTTAAGCGCCGAAGGCTGATACAATAAGCGCCGCTTGCAAGAGAATCAATTGTGTACGGTTAACAGACGTAATTTCGATATATTGTGTAAAAATATATGCAAGGAAGAAGCACGCATGTAAAAGTATAATTTTTGTTGACATCTAAGTGCTAGAATGACTAAGTTTTACGAGTCTTTTTCAAGTCTTATTTATAGTTTTTTTTTTTTTTGCTCTAGCTTTTAATTTCAGGTCCGGCCTAAAATCACACAGCGAGAACGGCGGAAGTTGATTTTAAATCTATACGCATGTTACCGGGCCTGCAAGTTAATTCAAAGACGTGGGTCAGAATGTCTACGAAAGGGGAGTCGGCCCTAGATCTTGCACATATAATATTATTGGTAGGAGTGTAGTCCATGGGACCGTTATTACACATCGAAGCCAGAGCCGACATGACAGAGTGCATGATCCACTCCCAGAATGGTACTGGAAAGATGCCTTCCAAAGAGAAAATAGGTGAGTGGTACACAACGGTGACAAAAGTCATCGCCGGTACCAGGCTCCCTCATATATAAAGAATCGCGCTCACCATTGTCGAGTCTCACTGGGAATCGTGATTCTTCTGCTCCCAGACTGTGATCAACTTCTCCCATCCGGTAGGTATCTCATCTATACTATCAGTATCTTATTTATTAACTGATACATAGAAACACAGTCGCTTACTGCGTTCACAACACCATGAGTTCAATCCGTATTCGCGATTCTCTTCAACGTGTTCAGTATCTGTACGACTCCGGTGAAGATCGATCCAAGCTCGAAAACCTGATCCGTGCATTTCGTGGTATTCAGGCTCTTCCACCTGACAATCCAAAGTCCTTCTTCCATCTCGCCAACTTGCATGGCTTGAATTATCGTGGACCGGGTGTCAAGGATCCAGACTGGTGGGGAGGATATTGCTGGCATGAGAGCGTCTTATTCCCCACCTGGCACCGCATCTATGTTCTTCACCTCGAAGACGCACTCCGAAGCATTCCCGGCTGTCATAACGTCACTCTCCCATTTTGGGACCAACTCGCCAGCCTGGATTCACCATACGAGCCAGTGATTCCCTCTGTGCTTACGTCTTCGACTTTTGAACTAGACGGCCGCACGGACAACCCACTTTACTCGTACACACTCCAAAAACCGCTGGTTCAGGTAGTCGAAGGTACAAACCACCGCTATAGTAAACACGCTGGGTATTCTACCGTAAGATATCCTCTCTCAGGTGAGTATCGGCCGCTAGCGGCTTCGCCTCCGTATGACAGTTTCCGAATGCTGATACATTTTGTTGATCAGGTTTGGTCGGAACCCCTACAGACGCGAAAGAAACACAGGTGCATAATGCGGCGTTCCCAAATCATGCTCAAAATGTCGCGATACTCAACGATAATGTGATCGAATGGCTGCTGGGCACTGTCAAAATTCCGGACGACTCTGAAGGTACACGGCGGCCAGACACGTACTCGGTTCGGGCTAGAATTCTGCGATGTCTCCTTGCGCCTAACTACACAGTCTTTTCGAACACGGCATCTCAGAATCAATGGATCAAAGATCATGGTCAGGATCCTTCGAGCCATTACGTCGTTTCGCTGGAGAGTCCCCATAACGCAATTCATCTTGCTGTCGGGGGTTTCTACCAGAGGGGGGCTTACAACGCGTCTCCCATTCGCGGCGCCAACGGCGACATGGGAGCTAACGAGACGGCTGGTTTTGATCCAATATTCTTCTTCCATCATTGCTACGTCGACTATATTTTTTCAGTGTGGCAAAAGCTCTGGAATGTGACGAAACGCGGTGACCTGACCGTCATCACTAATTATCCTGGGACGTTCCTTCAATACGGGCAGCCTCCGAATTTCCCTCCCGGTACCCACATTAATACGGGAACACCCCTTTACCCTTTTAAAAAGCCCAACGGAGAGGACTACACTTCAGAGGATGCGACGGATATCGCCGAGTTGGGTTTTGCTTACGGCCCTGGTTCTCTTCATCCCCTAATCCCTGTGAGCATCGATCCCGCCAGGACCCAGAAGTCGCCGTTCGAGATCATCAGTCCCCAAGTTCCCGACCCCATGACGCTCGCAGGAAGTAATCCAAATGTTGCCAGTCCCTTCGCTCTCACGAAATGGGTTCACAATATCAGCCGCATGCAATACGAGGGGTCTTTCGTCGTCCGGCTGTTCGCTCGGGGGTATAACCAGCAGGAGGTTGAAGTTGGCAGGGAGCCTATTCTGAGCCGTTGGTACCTGCCAGGTTGTCCCAATTGTCAGGATCACCTCGACGTGCAGTTGTATGTTCCCATTGACAAAGAGACGCTGAATCTTTTAGAGGGTCCGGCGGGCCAGAAAGTAGACGTTAGCTGGCTTGTCAAGGTCCAAACTCAAGACGGTGTACTACGCGACCTTCCAGTCGGGGTCCCGGGCGAAGATCGTGGTGGGCAAATCGCCGTCGAGATAGGCGATCTTTGATTTCCCGAATACGAAAAGAATCGAAGGTCGGCGCCAACTTGCCCTTGGACGCCGTTGTACAATATAAGTAATGTGTTAACAGTGCCTCGCTCGCGTTCCATGTCTTTCCCCAGTCGTTTTCGATGCGTCCAGTGTTGCTTAAATGTAAAACCAAATACAGTGTAACTGCCTGCCTACCTATGGCTTTGTATAAATCGAATTGCATCCAGAATCTCATTGGTATGGCCTGAAAGAAGGCAGATAGGCCAGTGTTCTGCCGTGGCGACGGCGCACATCCTCTGCGTTGAATTGATGACGACCGCGGACATAGAGGTACTAGCTCAGAGGCCTCGCAGATAGACGACGCGCTTGAGTTCGAAACAATGCCAATACCAAGCATGACCAGCACGACGACCTGGGAGTACTGACACCAAGGCAAAGGATGGGGATGTGATGAAAAACATAGCAGAACCAGAGTGTAATAAACGATGAGATACAAGATAAGTGGCTCGAATGGCGAGCCCGCTTCTGGCGGAAAATGGCTGCGTCTTGTAATGGGAGAATGAGTTCAAGTTTGAATGAGAGAAAAACCAAACCTTGCGCCATCGCGTGACTGTGGGACGATGATACCAAATTGTAACCCAATGCAAATGCTATGAAGGCTTGGCAAGTGCAGTATGCAGCGGCGACTGCTGCTCTCTCACACTGCTCTACTACGCAGCTTCTCCAAAGGAGCATCTCAAAGTCTTTCACTATCTCGACCTTTCGTAAAAAGTAGTGTGAAGATTGCCTACGTGGGGAAAACAATGGAAAAGGCCAACCCAACTCCAACTCCGATAACTCCCTGGAATCGCAATTCGACGCCAATAGCATTTATATCAGGCCCACTCGACGTAGATGCAGCATACTTTGAAACCCACTACGTCCCGTCCATCAAAGATGCCATTGAAAAAGGGCACAATTTCATTTTAGGGCCATCACGCGGCGTCGACACTCTTGCACTGCAGTATCTCCAACGATCAGGCGTACCCTCCAGCCGGATTCGGTTGTACTTTAACTCGAACGAGGAGACACGCCTGAGGCCTATCTTCAAGCGCTTTGAAGAGGCCGGTGGATCCGTGATGATCGTCAAAGGAGGGCACACGGAACGAGACGAGGCCATGACAGGCGAGAGTCACTATGATATCCTACGATATCGCACCGAGGAGGAATGCCGCGCTGTTTTTGGGAATACGTATCGCAAACGCGTTAGTGGGACGGAGAAGAACGAAATGAGGAGGACATCTGGGATTGGTTTGGTTCTACCAGACACCAAATTGGTTTCGAAGGCGTAATATTCGGGTTGTCGACGTTCAGGTCTAAAGGAAAGTCAATATTTTGGGTATTGGGATTGGATTGTTATTTTGACGTACTTGTTTATGACTCTACTAGTCCATTAAGCTTGCATATATGTACAATCATGAAGACTCCGTAATGACATGTAGCCTTTACTATTAATTCAATGGGATGACTCTATAAATAGAACACGCGCGTCCTATGCCAATAAGCGCCTTTCTTTCAAAATTGTAACAACTCATGGGCTCCTTTTATAAGCTGAGAGGATGGAATACGCTTCAGATTAAATGAAAGTACACCTTCACAGCTCAATCGCTCCTTCTTGACTTATTACTTCTCACTAAAAAATGAACGTGACTCTGATAATCGCACACATACAGCGGGTGAAGGCAGAGCGCCAGATCGAGTTTTCTGTGGCACTCAAGCAATTTCTATCTGACAGTACTAGTCATTTAATTAGCTGATCGGGTAACGCGGAGAGGACAAGTAACCTTGAGCCTTGGCAGACTAATGCAAAATCGTTTATGGCTCTACTTTAATCTACTCTTCTCGTCCACTGAATGCCTTTTAGTAAAGGTAATTACTTCGTTTTAAAAAACCTTGTTGAGTTTTACCTATTTCAAGCAGATAAACTTATAAGATTTAGAGCGGCCAATCTGCTCCGAGTCCCCTATTGATGAGCAGGTGACAGTGCGCGGCAGCGCCTGAACTTCAAGCCAGAATTCTGGTAGAGTGTCACAAATTTAATGTGGTATCCATTCCCAACACTTCAGCGTCGTCGAAACAGGCGCAGACTGATCACAGGCTTTTTGATTGTACTGAACTGATCGTCAGCGCACGAGCGCTTCTAACTGATGGCGGAGTGATGCCTGAGGCAGTCGGCGTAGCAGGAGCGCGTGCTGCGCTGCGCCGTGATCTCACCAGGTGGAAGCTGGACCGGAGTTTGGAAGTAGTTAAAGGCTTGAGGATATGTATGTATCACGCCCACGGCCACCAAGAGTATTCGGAGGATATACCGCAGGCTCATCCAATGGTAATACTCAAATAGCAGATTGGCGACAATAAAGAGAAACAGTGGAGATTAAGCTGGGCTCCGGCAACCAAGTGCGCCCGTACCGATAGAACTTTGGAAGAAACTGTACTTATGCCAGTGTGGGCGCTGACGATAAAATGCACCAAGGCCGTCGTAAGTATGCAGGAGAACAGCTCTATATATAAACAAGATGGCCGAGCATAGCTGTGGAAAAAAAGCCTATCAAAATTTGTTCAAATCAGCTACTTTTAGGCAAATCCGAAACGTCGCTGTGCTTCTGAAAGTAACTGTACCATGAGGTTTGGCCGCTCAAAATTGAACGGCCAGACTAGCACTTGCGCCCAAAATCAGAATGGAAATGCGCCGGAAATTTTCTATCACCAGTGGCAGAAAGGACGTCAAGGAATGTAACTGCCAATACCATGGGCCGCCCTGTGTCAAGTATGAGCTCAAGTATCCAGCGACGCGCATCAGCGAAGATTTTAAAAAATAGTTCTGATTCCGAGTCTGATTCTGATGTCAACTCAAAGCATAAATACTTGGGCACACTTCCACATAAGCCTAAATATGCCATCTCCATAACGTCTCAATACGATTTTTATCTCCAGCTTACTAGTAGCCGGGAAATTTTGCTCGGTTAAGGCCAGGGATATCTAAATCCAAGAAAACAGGGGAAAAGGCCGTTGAATAAACGGAATTCGTCAGTTACAATCAGTCAGCGGCATGACCGCTACATATTTTCATTAGTAACATATTTCGCAAGTGGCATCCGTGTCGGGAGTATGTGCTGGCTGTAAAAATCATGGCCACCACTTGACATTTTATTAGTAAATGGATATGTAGGTCCATGGACTGAAAGCGGACATCAGATCGACTGACATACGCTATTGGTTCAAAGAGACTAAAACCATGCAGCACTCGGATCCCTGTACTTAGTGGGAAGCATGAATAATATCAATGTATGCATTTAGAAAAAGTAACGGCCGAGTCAATTATACATGGTCTCGGTCTCGACGGTGAAGATGGCGAAAGATCTCAGCTGGCTCTCACCACCGCTCCACTGTAATCGCCGATTCTCTAAGAAATCGTTGATCCTGTAAATTGATCAATTGTGTTTAATTTGAAAGGGGGTTGCCCTTCCGTAAAGCTTTTATGAATTCGTTTCGCCTGCGCCGCATGAAAATATGGACCCTCAAGCTCAATGCCTCATGGACCCCCTCTTCCATCCGCTAAATATCCGTTCGACATGGCTGTGGAGTGTTGCAGTTATTATTGACCTTACATTTCGGGTTCTAAATGTGTTCATTGAATGGGAATCAAATCGCGGGCGGTCGCGAGCTTTGGTAGGAGAAATGGCTGATATCGATCGGCAAATCTTTTGCCGTCATGACATTCGCCAAACACCGCCCTGCGCTGGCTCAAGCTGTGACTGAGGCACTTTATTTATGGGTTCAGGTGTGAAGCACTGCGTTTGCGTGTGAGCGCCGTAGCAATTGCTGGGTTTTGATTGTTTTTTTCTGTGAAAAGCACGGTGAATGAGTTGTTGCTACACGTGCAAAGTCTCATATGAGCAAAGTAGCTTGACGCATCCGTGTAGCAGCGGCCACGCAGCGATCAATCACAGGAAGCTTGAGTGTGCTCCCATCACTATTCGTATCTATCCGAGCTTCCCGCGCCTGGCTTGATCATTGATTTCGTACCTGGGTCACTCAATCCCTGCGCAATTCCAAGCACCGACGTTCGTTCAATTGCCCAGAGTCCAGTCCTCCGATTACTGCCGCCATCGTCGCCTGAGCAGCTGAGCCACCGCCCTCCAAGCGCAACACGATGGGCACATGCATGTCAGCCCCCGCGGGCGTCGATATCACGGAGGAGGACAAAATGCTGCACAGAGAGGCGGAGAAACAGCTAAAAGAGGTGCACAACTTGTCATCGGCATCGCTTACTCGTCTGACTTGCAGCAGGCAAAGGCGAAAATGGCGTCGCAGGTCAAGGTAAGCGCTCTAATAGCTTATGCCGGAAGATTATCGCTCATTACGCGCCAGGTCTTACTCCTAGGATCTGGCGATTCCGGAAAGTCAACAGTTCTCAAGGTATGATAATGCCGCGCCCTTGACGCTCGATGACGCGCTCTAATGGCGGTGTAGCAAATGCGACTCATCCATAAATTGCCGTTCTCGCCGTCCGAGATCGAGCACTACCGCCAACTAGTGTTTGATAATCTCACCCGAGGGCTGCGATATGTGCTGGACGCAATGGAAGATATGGAGCTGCAAGTCGCGGAGGAGAACCAGGGGTACCTGGAGCTCATAGATGGCGTGCGGGATGTAGGCGACGGCGAGCCATTCCCGCGGGAGTACTACGAGCCACTGAAGATCCTCTGGGAGGACCCCAATGTGCAAAAGGCGTTCGAACGTGGCAACGAAGCAGCACTACCAGAGAAGTACGTTGCCCACGAGCCATCTTTCCATCGTTCTGACCCTTTCTGACCCCTATCGGTAACTTTTCAGTCTTACATATTTCTATTCCGATCTTGACCGTCTATTTGGGGAAGACTACCAGCCTACAGAGCAAGATATTGTACATTGCAGAGCGCGGACGATAGGCATTACAGAAACGACTTTTCATCTACGAGAACATGAAATGATGATGGTGGACGTTGGTGGCCAGAAGAGCGAGCGGCGGAAGTGGATTCACTGTTTCCAGGATGTGACAAGTATACTGTTCTTGGTGAGCTTGAGCGGGTACGACCAATGTCTGGTGGAGGACAAAGATGCAGTACGTTTCCAGCTCATTCAGTCTCTTCCAACCCCTAATGGCTTGTTCAGAATCAAATGCAAGATGCGATGACAATCTGGGACTCCATATGCCATTCTCAATGGTTCAAGCAAACATCAATAGTAAGCTGATTGCGATTACTGTCAGATCTTCCGTGGTGGTCTCATGCTCGCTCGTCTCCAGATTCTCTTCCTAAACAAGGACGACCTGTTCGTAAAGAAAGTCCAGACTTCTGATATCAAGAATTTCTTCCCAGTGCGTAGTCTTCTTTGATACTATCTTTGTCGAGAGGTCGAATCTAATATATGCTATAAAGGACTTCGACGGGGCTCCAAACGATCCGAAGGCAGGCCGGGAATACTTCAAACGCCGGTTTGGGAGACTAGCAGCAAAAGCTGGACGCTCGAAAGAACGCGAAATCTATATTCAGTAAGCCTTCACATTACCTCGCTCTGTCCGCTATTTCCGGATCGGTTGGCTAACAAATACCTCCTATACATCTCCTTCCAACCTGCTCTAATCTTCCACAAACTTCGGGATATGTCATTGCATACACCAGCGTCACAACAGCGACGGACACCGCTCTGCTCCGGGTGGTAATGGCTGCAGTCGAAGGTACATAAACTCCCATGTGACCTCTCCAAATTAAAGCTCCTACTGACATCTTGCCTTTTCGCACAGAGTGAGTCCCTTTCTTTTTTAAATTCGCTACTGTAATCCCGGGCTTTGGATTACCATCCGTGCAACCCGCCCGAGATTACATCATATCTTGATTCAAACCAATTTTCAATCATCTAATCCGTACGCTCATTGTTTTCTTTGCTGTTCCTCCACGAAATAGCATCGCACTCCGTTCGAATCTGGAAACCGCGGCGATGATTTAGCCCCCTTCTGCCACTTCACCCTATATTTATTCCTTTTTTTCTATCCGCGTGTTGTACATCTCATCATCCTGCAGCTCTTCTTATGTCGGCGGACATCTGTATTGTAACACACGGTTCTACCTCTTATTTTATTCCTGATTCATGGATTTGTCTTCTATTGGATTTATTTTCGTTTTCTTCTCTTTTTTCTATCTTCTTAATAAACGTATGGCATCTAAAACTCATCTAAATTCTCTTCTTCCTTCTTCATATATTCCGCAACACCAAATACGATCATTGGCCAATACCGCGAACTGGGTGTCACCTGATTCGTAATCGGATTGCTCAAAACTGAAACCTCTGGCCCGGAACCCGCGCAACGCACGGTAATGCGTCCGCCAATACCGCACAATCCCACCATTCGACGCTGAATCTGCGCCTTGCCCAATTCGTTACACGCCCATCTAGTGCCATCGTGAGCAAAAACGTGAGTGTTGTCCCGCCCAATCAACCTAGACTAAACTTACGCCCCATCATTCCATGCATACGACGTTGCTTCTTAGATCCGAAATATCATGTTGTGAATCCCGTGGCGACCCGGCCGTCCAATGAATGTATCATATTCTGATTTATTTATGCTGTTGTCTCGGTGAGTGTCTCGGCCCTCGCCGTGCATGTCGATGTTCATCAACTAATTGCCGCCCAGGATTATTTGCCCCACCCTGTACTGGACCCACCACGTAACACCTACGCCCGGCTCACTCTCCATGTCTACATTCCCCCATCCCCATTTCCCAACTGCGGCAACGCCATCAGCGTTAAGCGAAGCAACTAGCGCTGGTGCACGTTCCCGCCAAGCTGCTTGGCCACCTTCATCCCCGGAATGCCAGTAGCATGCCCCTCCGCCCGCCTCTCTTCCTCATTTTTTGTCCAACCACATGTCCTACCACCACAAGAGCAGAACAAGCAAGATGCGCCGATTGTCTCAGAGCCGATACTGCGGGCTGAATGGCGCAGGAAGTGCTTACACTGCTCCGTCATTCACTTTTTTATTGGTCCCGGGAGGAATGCCAGCATGTCAGCCTCTTCTCAATAGATACCAGACCAGGACCACGGAATCGCAAGATCGCGTTCGGCGTCGTCGCCGCCATCCTTGAACCCATGTTCAATCTCTGTCAGTGTTAATTATTTTTCCTTCTCCCCACCTCGCCCACGGTGGCGTGTAAATTCTTCCATGTCGGGCTGCCATTCCTATATGTTAATACCCTTCCCGCACAAACCCACCTTGTTCTCGTTATGATTGTTGTTTTTGTCAATGTTAATCACTGTTTGCTGTCGTACGTACCCAATTGCATGTATGTATGTGTAAATACGGCCTGGGGTACCATCATGATTTGCTTACCTGTGGCAATCCAATGTTAGTCCAGCGCAGTTGGCAGAACTTCTTCGAACCATGTCTTCGACAAAGCTTCGAACTTCGAAGTCATTTTGGCAAATGATAGACACACTCAGCAGTCGGTGTGATTGCGGGCGGTTGTCCTTGTGCCAGCATGCCATACCATGGCATATATACATGCAGTGAGAAGTTGTCTAAATGGCAGCCTGCGACGTATTGCTATCATGTGTGCAGCTTACGGGTGCGCGCACATGGCATGCCACGCTAGTTTTAGACACTCAGCGTCGACGTCGCGTCGCAACAACAATTATCATGCTGAGGGCATCTTCTCTGCAGGCCATTGACAAAGCAGAACTCGGATTCCAGGATTCTATTGCAGCGACCGGGATTGGTTTCGCCGGTAAGTAGTGAGCTGGAGTGGGAGATCTTTGAAGAGGCGAGATGCGACAGGATTCAATTTGAATGCAATTTTCTGTAGCAACGAGGCAAGCTAGTCGACTTTAGGTAGACGGGAGTCGGCATACTGAAAATACTACCCTTTTGATCGGCCTTCGGATGAAAGTTTATACATATCTAAGTGTATAGTGCGTTGTACGCACATCCTGTTCGAGTATACAGACAGGCTGAATATAATAGCAATAAAATATGGAGAAATGCAGTCTACTCTTGGTCTACTCAACTCGACCTTCGCATCAGTGCCATTGGTATCAATTGAAGATAAGAGATGTGCGAGGACTCAGAGGAAGACTGAAGCATTGCGCAAACTCACATAAACCTGTAGCTACTACTCATCAACCCCCGTAGACAATAAATCTCGCCACAGAAGGATCCCCGCGATCGCACCACCAAAGCCGAAAATCGGGAGAGCGAGGACAGACCACAGGAACATCTTTCGCGCCTGTCGGTAATTTTGCGCTGCGCACAGCAATCCCGTTATAGCGCACAGGCATCCAAGGAGGTAATCCCACTTGAGAAAATTGTGGCCCTGCTGACTGGGGTGCATATCCAACGCCGACGACGCTACAAGCGGTACAAGGAGGTTTTGCAGGGTGGCGAAGTCTCCCACCAACATCAACGGCCAGACAATCCATGCGTGAGTCAACGAGGCTACAATGAACACCCCGACATATAGTATCCATATAGAGTTCGTCGTCTTCTTCGACCCGTTTGTTCCCCAAGACTCCTTCGGTGGGCCATGAATATAAAGGTAGAGGTCACGAACAACTGCGATGTATATGGGGTAGAACTGCCATCCCCATGTCGCCCAAACTTCATTCGTCAGGACCATTGCCGCAGAAGGGATGGCTGCTCCAAATATTAACCCAAGGAGAAGTGCCTGAGCCTCCCCCGGTTCCATCGTGTGAGCAAGACGGGATGTGTTTGAGACTCCTCGACCGGCTTTCGATTTTTCCCCGAATTTTTCTTTTGATTCCTCTCTAGAGAACAAGAGTAGCGAAAAGTAGAGAGGAAATGTGAGCGCCATCGTCGCTGCTTGTGTCATGACAAGCCAGAGCGTCGGCCATCGCAGGACCTGGTGCTGTCTTCCTGGATATCTATATCCTTCAACGAAGGCCATCAAGATGCAGGGAATCCCAGTTCCCAGCAAATAAGTCAAGAATCGACTGGGAGCGAGGGTTGGAGCATCTAAAAGGAGGTGGAAAAAAGCAACGACGACACATGGCCCTGGCTCGCTTGCGTCCACGGAAGAGACGCCCGTGTAGTTGCGAAAGTACGACCGGGGGAAGTCTGTATGTTTTGGGAAAGCCCCGCTTGGACTGCAGAGCCCAGCGATATGTTGGTCCATTCCCTTTTCTAAGTGGTCCATGTACATGAACTTCACCGCCAAAGCGAGAAATATTGGAAAAATGACTATTGAAGGAACGGGATGGTTTATTATTATTAAGTTATCAGCTGCGGAATACCTCAAAAGACGCTTCAGGACTCACATATTAACGTTTTCTTGGGCATGACTGTTCGGAGGATCGAAAGCCTTGGTGCCCAAGATAAATGAGAGGAAGTCGAGTCGTGTCAAAATTAAGGCTAAGTCAACGGTTTGGTACGCAGCAGAGAACGGAGCATCAAAGACGATAGAAGAGCGCTTGCCTAAGGTCTTTGGAGATGCAAGTGCTGGACTGAGAAAAAAACCCACAACTCGTACGATTTTGGTCTGGATCTGCCGAATAGAGCTTAAATGAAAACGGTTAGTGCGTCTTTATGCAAAATTCAAATATTTTCCCGGCCCGAGTGCGCCATTTCAGCAAAAACAATTCCAGAGCGCTGCTTTCTGCGCTGTCGCTTTAGTGTATCTATAAATAAGTCTACTTTTCTCTATCCCTAAAAAGAATAAAATTGCCTTTTTTGTACTTGAGATGATTATTTCCACTCTTACATGTCATCATTTCACTTACTGTAATTGAGTGCTGTTCAAGCTATAAGTGCCGAGACAACACATTTAAAACACTACGATAATTTATCATCTAGCTGTTTGTGTTATGACACCCATCTTGACTGCATCTCAGAACCTACATTGCTTCGTGCCACTTAGACGGCCAATGCAGATGCAACACATTGAGCTCGATGGTTCGCTTTACTTTATTTACGTACGCTAAAATCATGCGGTCATTATCATCGTCTGGCTGGGCATCTTCGTACAAGCCGGTTGTAGAAGCGGGTGACGGACACGGCGAGTAAGAGCTAGCCCAAGCCTAGGAATGCAGCAGCCTGGTCAGAACATGGGGCCACGCGTAAATTCAATATTCTAGAAACTGGAAGATATGTTGAGAATAGAGCTGTGATCGTGAAGTGCCTCACAGTCGGGATACTCAGCGCACGGAATTTTTGATGTGCAGGTATCCAATAAAAAGATTGCACAAAAATCTTCTTCGGTGGACGATATAAATCTCCTGTACCGAAGGCCTAAGGTCTGCAAGTTAGGGGAGCGGATACAATCAAGTAGACTGCACCGCCTCCCAAACAACGAAGTGGGCAACCCGCCTGGTCCATGTGTCCTTTCCCGCAGAAAGGAGGTGAAATTAGAGCTCGAATGCAGGAGGAATACAACGTGAATCGCAAAGTTTCCAGGTAACTGTTCAGATCCGGAGAGACACGTATCATTTTTAAAAACGAGAGTGTGCGCATTGGACCACTTGTGCCCCGGGATGCCACCGCATGTTGGTAGTCTATTTTGACATCCGCGAACATGTGCCTTTGACAAAGTGGCCGAAGGATGCGACATGTCAGAGAGAGATGGTGTAACGTGAGTTCTGGATTTTCTTCCGAAACAACTAGATTGACTAAGACGGCATAGATGTCCGCTACCAGCGATGTCCCCGGGGACGTTGCGCAACCTGCGTTGATAGTCATAGTGTGCATCCGGGGATGCAGCATGCTGAAGTTGGACCAAGGTTATATGCTGAAAAATCCCGGGAAAATATGGGACCCGGGGTCGACCCAGTCGGCGCAGACTGGTTTTTCAACGTAAGGCCGGGAAAAGGTGGGGTAAAATAGTGACGAGAGATTTAGACTGGGTAAGTAGCTGTGCGGGATCACACCTGTCATGCAGCTTAATAGCCAGTGATAGCCAAAGTCAGGATCTTCAAAGTTAGATACAGCTGCGGCGATGGCTTTGTCATCCACACAAGTGTTCAGCCGGCTGAGCGTACGTCCTATTTATTATTAGTCTTTCAGTCGATATCTGGAAAGCAGGACTTTTGATTCACAAAACCGCTCGATCTAACTGCTCACCAGCAGCGAGCATCTCCAGTCTACGCAATGTACTTGTACTTGTTTCGGTCTTCCTTGCTTCGCTCCAGGTACTCCATCTCCACCAAGGAGTCGATTCTCTTCTTGATAGTGTCGACCTGCGGCACAAAGTGTCCCTTGACTGCATCGATCGTCGCAACCTTGAGCTGCTCGTACGACATCTCCTTACGCGCCTTCATCAGGCGCACGATGGCTGCGTCGAGGTAGTGCTTCCTGTCATCTTCTATTGAGGCATTTGTGCGCTTCGACTCCTCCGGCTGGTGATACATGAGAAGAGTAAAGTATAGATAGTCTCCAGGAAACGCACCGAAACTTTAACTTGAATAGAGTTAATGTGTATCTTTGCATGAGGATCGTCGAAATCCGCGTTGAACCGGAAAACATCGGTATCGTTGACATCTTTACCAGGCGGTACCTTCTTCAGGACCTTCTTTTTTCCGCAGGCAAGACTCTGAAGGACTCGCCGCAGCTCAGCGTCCTCTGTCGACAACAGAAAGATAAACGATCATGCCAGTTTTCCTCAAATTAGAAGGCGCACCCATTCGTGTCTGCTCTTTGATATCGGCAAATGGGACGGCCGTCACCTCGTTGAACAGAAGCAGTACAATAGTTTGGTACAAGCTGACAGAAAGTTCCTTGACGCCTGCGCTGAATCGCGCCCTGAGAGTCGCGCTGCCGAGACTATGATCCCAGTCGAGGACGTAGCCAGTGTGCGCAGCCTTGTAGAACTCCGCGTATTTGGTCAATTCTTCTTGCATCTATAATGCTAGTTAATATAAAATAATAAAGAGCACTGACCGACACCTACATTTGGTGGCAAGTCGACTGTCTGTTTCTGCGCCGTAAAGGGCCAGGCACTGCGTTTCAACACTATTGCATTCAATTTATTCCCAGAGCTGTCGTCCGAGAGCTTGGAGTGATATTCCGTGATCGACTCTCGCGAAAGCGCAAGATCCTTGAACATCTCCTCGCCCATGCCAAACTCAGGGTCATAGTCTACAGAGCATACAATCAGCACATGACTCAAGAAATGAGCGAACAGCAGGCATACTCTCTTTGAGCTTCTTCAGCACGGCCTTCTCAAAGTCGTCCGACGCGCTCTTTTCCAGGAGCAGCCGTCGAGCCAAGCTGCGGTGATAGAATGTACGGAAGACGTCTTTGTCGTCCGTGAAGCGATACAGCACGAGCACCTTGTCGAGCAGGCTCTGGAATTCGGTGTCGGAGGCCTTGCCCTGCCCCTTGCGCATGGCTTTGTCGACGTATTTAGCAATCATCTCAGCAGGCTTGGAGCGGCGGGCTTTAAAGCCAGTGGCAAAGGCATCGGTGATAGCGTAGAGGAACTTCTGGTCGGGCTGCATCTCGGGTAGCTTGCTCGTAGAGGCCTCTGTGGGGGCGTTTGTAGAAGGGTCAATGGGACGAGAATCAGCTTCCGTAACGAACGATTTGGCTACTGTCTGGTCTGCAGCTTCTTTGAAGTCGAGGAGCCTTTGAACCATATTGTCATCTTGAGTCTCATTGGACACGATGGTCGCTACGGATGTCTGATGATACCCTAAATAAGTCAAAGACATATACTAGAGTTTCTGCAACACACGTACGCGGACGTGCGTTGCGAATGCGTTGCACAAGGTGGTGGTACCGGACACGCGGGAAAACAAGGAATACATATTCTTTAATGCTGCAAAGTCTTGCTCCGACATGCAGCTAGATACAGCTAGTGAAATTCAGCAAGTAACTCCCCAAAACGAATATAAAAGCGCTTACTTGTTTTGCATATCCATTCTACTCTTCCTCCCCACAATGCGTTCTCTGTCGCTGTTCTCACTAGGCTCCAAGCGGATACAGGAAGTACAGCTTCCACACGGGCGGATTCCTCGCTGATGCGCGTACACGCTTGCTCAAAGAAAACCCTAGGTTCATCCTTGAGAGATTCGGCTTTCTCTGCAGATTCCTGCCGGTAGAACGACTGGGTAATGCCGACATATTCCTTTTCTACAGCAGCATATTGATGGTGTCGGAGGAGATGGCCGACGAGGACAGGTATAGCTGCACGGTGGGGATGAGCCGCATGAGAGAGGCGCTCTGCAAGAACCCAAGTCTTCACGCCGGCAAGCAGCCTTGAAACTATATCTGCAGAGAGGAATATTCTCTCGCTAACGAGCGAATAAGCAAGATCACTGCAGGCAATTTTAGATCCTCGTCGCGTATTCAAATACCAGTCCTCATTACTCACTGTACGTTTAAAGTATCCCCGTGTTGAACCACGTATACTTGGTCAAGATATGTTAATAACGACGTTAGCAGGGCCTGCCAATAAGGTTAGTCAACAATGCCAGATAAAACCAGATCAACTCACAATTTGTCCCTCAAACCAGGAAAACAGCGTATTGAACAGCGTAATCCAAGTGACATCTTCATGTTTAGAACTCATCAGGAGCTTCGACATGCTGCCGATAGACTGCTCCAACTCGATCTTCAAAATATTGTACAGATCTTCTCCCAGGCCAGATACCACGACGGCCGATCGACATGCATTGAATATACCCTCATATGTAGCTGGTAGAGGGTCTTGAACAGTGAACTCAGGCTTGACAGTGCCTATGATCCTTATGCATCGACGAAGCAGCGCAAGTTGCTTATCTCCAGCAGGCGGTTTACCCTCTAAGAACGCGCCGTTCGTCTCAGCTTGCACTTCCAGGATGGATCATGAAAGCTCACGATAGTCTCCTATAATCTTTACTTGAATAGGGAATGCAGACTTCGGTGCACTGGCCGCCTTTGACTTCGACCTGGATGCGGAAGCGGAATCAGACTCGGCGGCCAACCGAGCAACTTTACGAGGTGAACCCGACCCATCTTCCACAGCTGCGGTGGCGGTTATTCGTAGGTTCTTTAGACCATCTGAAGTGTTTGGCAACGAAAGAAGTTGAAAGACGCTTGTCATGACCGTTCGTGGTCCGGGACGAAAGAGCTCGAGGTCCGTGCGCATCACGCATTTGGTCATACAATCTAATTTTAGAGAGTAACCTTCAAATTCTCACGGCATCTATTCCTCCATCGCGCTGCTTTTGTGTTTTTCAACTTTTATATTTATCTTCTCTCACAGTGGACTCAATAAGAGTTACTTGTCGCGTCCCAGAGCAAATACATTGAGCTAACCGAAGCCCACAAAATCTCCAACATCATTGTCGACGCCAAAACGGTCAAACTCAAACTGTTGCCACACTGAGAACAAAGCCGTTGTACAGGCATCCGTTTTTTGTGCCGGCACCACTGCCTTCCCAGAGCTTAAATATCAAGTAAATGGAAACCGAATACAATACTTCAAACAAAGTGCGGAATGCAAAGTCAAGTATTCAATTGGCTGACGCGAAAATAGGCGCTAGAAACCCAATTGTTTTCATTCCCCAGGGCCCAAATTGTTGCTTGTTCTTCGCTCACCGTCAAGTTGGGGTGAAGCTCTTGGATACGACATTTTATTTAAGCTTTATGCCTGTGTATATGACAACTGTTCAAGCTTCCGCTCGTGGTATAAATGGCGTTCTAATATTCCAGCAATTTCCATACTTTCTTCATCTAATTTTTTCATACCCTTGTCAACGTAATCCAGTACAATGAGTGCCAACAATGGTGCGGTTTTAGTGCTGGTATTCATCACAGCTGCCAGACTAAGAATTGACTTTTCATCCATTACAGTATCCGCAATCTCTCGCGGCTCAAGGACCGATGTCGTCCATCAGAACGAAGTCGGCACCAGACCCAGTGGAGGCGTCGCAATCGCCCAGTCCTTCAGCGGCAAGCAGACATTCGCAGGCGCCGTAATCAACCGCAACATCTACCAGGGCTCTGCGGCCGACATGAACACACTACAGAGCTTCTCGGGAAGCCCGCAGTTCACCAAGACCGTCACCAACATCAATACCGTCCGCCTCGCAAAGAGCACCGCAGACGCCAATAAACCCACGGCGAAATCTGGCGTACCAGCTGCGCCAGTCCAGATTTTCGCAGACCGACCGAGCTTCCAGGCGCCTGTAGTGAACACTAACACAATGGACTCCGATATCTCCAGCTCGAATACCCGCTCCGTGCCTATGCAAAGCTACAAGGGCCAGCCGGCCTTCCGCGACACCGTGACCAATACTAATACCCTGAACCTTACGGGCGATTCGCACAATATATCAAGGGTTGTATCGCGCGGCGAAGCCAGGCCATTGTTGGACGACGGGATTCGTGTCTCGGCGGTGCAGGTGCGGCGTAGTAATGACGACGGAATTCGCGTCTCTGCGCAGCGTTGGGACAACGACGATGGCATCCGTGTTTCGCCGCTGCAGTCCTTTGACGAAGAGCCAGCGTTCCACGGCGCAGTCCACAGCAAAAACAGCATCAATCTGCATAGCCCCACCAGCCACTATGCTAGCCTCAGGAGTGGGGAGCCTTTGCTTCAGAAATTCAGTGGAAGGGAGCATTTCTTACGACCTGCGACGAGCAGTAACACTGTCAACTAGAATCATGTCAATGTTGACACCAGAAACTAGGTATTGACACCTTGCTTACTAGTAGACAGAGCTGCTGGCAGCGGCGTATGATAAAGTAAATCTTTAACTAATACAAACACATAGTTATGAGTCTCGCTTTGGAAGACAGACCAACTTGTTGTGTACAAAGCGATGCGCTGACGTGCTGAACCATGATTGACAACAGAAGAGATATCAGTCACTTCTGAGCTGCTGCTCCGTATGTATGCCTCAGCCCCAAGAAGATACCAGCTAGCGAGGGTCCTTTCAAGTTTCAATGCGTGTACGGAATCATTATTTAAGCAAATCAGACCCAGATATCAGAAGCGAAAGTAGTTTTTCCGAAAGAGATATCAGAATCAGCTGTACTCATAGACTCGTGTATCCAGATCGCGCCTTCGCGGTGTCAAGTATTTATACGCAATACAAGAAACACATCACCTCCAAGTCCGGCTGGGGAAAAGTGTTGTCAAGAATGTATAGAAACAATATCACGGATGAGCCAGCGCAGTGCAAGTAAAGATCATCCGTGAAGCAGAGTGCCGGATGTCAGAAGAGGGATAAAGTTCAGAGAAGACATCGACAAGCCAAAGTGAATATCGGTGAACAGTCAAGTAGAGCAGGTACCGGCAGATTACATTCATCCAGGATGTTTCTAGCCCTGCATATTCTTTTCGTAGCGGGCCAAGAGCTGAGCATACATTTCCGAGATCTTGGGTTGAGCAAGACGCCAATGTCAGTAAAATGCCGTTCGCCAAAACAACAAGACCATTTAGAATATAAATTCAATGCGCACCTTCTCCGCACGTTGTTTGCCTTCAGGAACAAAGCGACAAATAACAGTAGACGCTTCAAACCATCTTCTCGCTTCATCCAACATCGCAGCGCTAACAATCTGTGTCAGTTTCACAGCGAATCCAGAAATATGTGCACAGACTGCAGACACTCGGTGCCCGTGTTGTACGCTGTGGCTAACAGCCATTGCCGCTCGTCCATGGGGTAAGGCTATTTTTCGAATGAGATCAATACATGAGACCGAAATGGGAAGCTCCGGACCTGATCACTGTCATTGTGGTCTTCTATCACGCTGAGTGCGTGTTCCACGTAGCCAATAGCTTTCAGCCTGTCCTCTGAGGTGTCCCGGGCCAGAGTGATTGTACAGATTGCACGTAACCAGCGGGAAAATTTCTCCACCGAAAGTGCACTGTGGGTCAGACTAGCACGCATGATCGCCTACAAATAATTCCATCAGTAGGAGGTTGGGAAGAACCGAAAGTATACAGTTTTAGCTTTACAACTTACCTCCAAACACTTGGATAGCACTAGAGAAAAATCAGTGCATGAATATAGACATAGCTTGACACCACGCGTACCTTTCACAGGGCAGCTTCGATCGAGCCACTACACGTCGTATTGCCTCCAAAAGTGTTCATAGTAACATGGACGACGAACGTACCAGGATATCGGCAATTGCTTCGTAAGTTCCAATAGCCAGGGGCCCGGAGTCAGTAATTTCCTGTAGAAATGAAATGTTATATTAACAGCAACATATAAAAAAAGGAAGAGTCACGTACATCGACATCCTGGGATAGAGTATCCCAGTCTTTCAGCTGCGCTGAGAACTCGGCTTGAAAAACCCGCAATACATGCAGGAAATATTGTATTCGTTCATTATCGTGGGTGTCTCGCACAATATTTTTGTTCCAAACTTCCGTTATCTTAGCCTTTGTAGCTTTAATATCGGCTGAGATAGCGAGGAGACGAGCGTCCTGCACAGGATTAAACCAAACGCCTTGGATTTAGAACGCATAACTCACGTCGATTGTGCCCGTAGCGGCGATGATTTCTCGAACAGAAAACACTTCGATTCGGGGTCAGATCATCCGTCACGGAGCGCCGTTCCAAAACCACCATTCCTGGCAATGACGGAAGCGACGTACCTCGTCCAGACACTGCTGCAAAGGAGGAATTAGCCAAGTGCAGACAGAGATCCGCGTCAAGCTCGACTGGTGACGCGTGGCAACATGCTTCCAACAACTATAATAAGTAATGTCAGCAAAACAATCGGGACATGTCCCGCATACAATGTCATGTAATCACCTCCTTCGCTATTTCAAATAGCTCTGAGATTGCGTCGCCTGCATTTTCCCATTCAGAACATCCTTGGACAGCGCAGTTGTAAGCGGTCCGCCAGAGCCACGAGATGTCTTTGAATACAAGCGCGGCCGTCTTCTGTGCCGATGCCGCGTCCGTCAAAATACGGGCTACATAGAATTGGGATTAATTCTCATCGTCACAAAGTACAATGGAAGACAAACCTGTTCGAAATTGCTTTACCACGGTGTCAATCAGGATAGGTCTGGGGACGGATAAATTAGTATTATACCGCCGGTATATTATGATCCTGGGGTCACTTGTCTGCAGCGGGCTCGGACAGAAGCTTAAGAACAAGTTTTATGATGCATCGCAAGAGCGCCATAGCTTCAATGACGACGTCGCCATCTGAGCCAATTTTCAGGGTCTTGAGCAGGCTTTCGAGAACGGCCAGGAGAGCGCCTTTCATTTCCGACTGGTGGGAGATTTGAGTGGCCAATAACAACATTTTCCGGTCAAAGTCCGGCGCTTTCACCATGTCGTGAATAGCCCGGATAGCTATGTATACGGATCTATGTTGATGATAAAGCGCTGTAAGCATCGAAGGGGCCACACACCTTCGTTTTCCAGCCCTTATAGTTTCGAAAGATCGGAGAGATACGAACAATTTTCAGCCACCAGGTCGTAACGTGGACCGCGAGATACTGCACCTACCTTGATGGACCGCAGTGAGAAAAATGACATAATGGGTCGATGCTTCATTAGTGGGACAGCGGCGGATGATCGTGGAGGCGAGTGCGTATTCTCGTTGTTCTATGTGACACAACGCCGCCTTCCGGAAGCATTTTGCAGAACTCAAGGGACTGTGTGGTTTGAATATAGCATGGCTCCCGGCCATATACCAGTCAGCGGCTTCCGACCACTTCTTGGCTTTGTAATGGCGCCCTCCGTATTGCCAGATCAGCTGAATGTTTCCACACAAATCAGGGCGATAATCAGGTCACAGCAGGCGTGCGTACCGTCAAGCACGCGGTAGCCGGGACACTTGGAAGGGCTATATCCGCATCATGGACCGCTGTACACCCCAATGCAGTTATTGATCAATACGAACGGAAAGGTTTCTGCGCTGTGTCAAGGAGCACTTACCCATGAACACAGACTCAAGAGTTTCCATGCTCCTTGTATGATTCGTATCCTTCGACGCATGTATAATTAAAGAAAGGACCAGTCGATAGATGTGGTCCGGTTCATTTGCATGATTTTGTAGCACTTGCGCCAGACAATGTTGATGGACAGCTGTGACAAGTGTACTGCATCCAATAGCGCCGTGAACTTAATTTCCCTTGTAACGTACTAACAACCCGCTTACTGTTGTTGACTCAAACTTCTGAGGTCTTGTAGGACGCTAAGGGAATACCCGTATTAAGCGACATGAATGGGCGTAGAAACGAAAGCCCGAACTCTGTGATATTGGCATCTGAGAATTCCATGTGATCAATCACAGACTTGAACGCTGAAGTAAATACGGAACATCAGCGAAGGCAGGATGGTGGCTGACATAAAATCAAATACATACCATCAAGGAGAGCACCGTCGCTAGCTTTTCTTCTTTTCAGAACAGCTAATCTCAGCCATCGAAGTTCCTGGTATTCGGTACTTGCCTATATCAATGTAAATACTCGTCTCTATACGTTTGCATCAGCGAAGGACCTTACGTGATCATTAGATGCATCTATGGTTGGGATAAGTTCATCAAGCACTCCTTCTGCGCGGTCGTATGCTTGTGACAAAAAGTACGCTCTAGCTATGGAGATCAAAGTACGTATGCATTGTCGGTTGGCAATCGCTACTGTAGCGGGAGGTGCTTACCCATTGTCCTCAAGATCGATATCTATAAATGCTAATCAGTGAGCGGATTGCTGTTTAAAAATTGGCGAGCAAACTTTTAGACCCGGAATACCGGGGGTCGGCGTGTCTTCTAGCTGATCCACAATAGTAAAGGCCCGTTGTAGCCATTGTATTGCGTCTCCAGCTTTAGACCCATCGTCAGTTGACTCTGTCAAAAATGATCTCCCAATATGATAAAATTTGTGGGCGAGAAGTTCGCGCTGTGAGCTTTTAGTAAGACGTGTGACAGGAGCAGAAATATCACCAGGCAGAAGACTTACAGTGTGAGGAGGGAGCGTGCCCAAACGGGGGCCATCTTCTAAGATGAAATAACACGTGATGATCGATAGGGATGGGGAAACTGGGAACAAGCTCAACGTACCTATGATCTTCCGTGACATATAGTCCGCTGCTGTGTGATTACCCTCTTTCCAGGCCTACATGAATGATCACGCCTTGATCATCGTGTGAGTTGAGAAGAAACGTACAGCTTCCATTCTGGTGGAGTGGTACATTACGATAGCACATGCTGTTGCTCGTCGATTTGTCTCGTCAGGATCATTTGTTGCTTTCAACTGCTCTTCAAACTGCACACGTTCAAAATGATCACTATGGGAGATATCACTAAACATTTCACCTTAGCCGCACTAGTCAAAACTCTGAGCGCTGCGGCACTATCTCCGATTTCTGAAGGGGCCAAAACGGCTTTAGATATACCGGATCATCGTCGATATCGAATCCGCAGCAGGACACACCACTGAGAGCTGACCCTGCCTTACTCGCGAGTTGAAGCATATGCACAAGCGCTTTAAATGGATCGACGATTAGCATACACTTGCAACTACTGCCGCGGATGGACGTAGTAACTGACTTTCTGTCCGTAACTTTGCTTCCAGTCCAGCTTCAACCAAGCGGAAGGCCGCGAGACGAACTAAAGTTAACGAAAGCATCCTTCGATGAGATATTTGGGCACAAAGGATAAACCGGGGAACAGCTTCGCTGACAACGCACGAGCCGCGATATGAGCCTGAGCCTGT
>JAEKIV010000254.1:0-65356 GCA_016801325.1 Hypholoma fasciculare
TACACTAGCATTTGCTCGATTCAAGTGTATTTAGCTAATATTATATTTTATGCAAAACAAAGTACAAAGGTTAGCGCAAGCCAGACGTCCTAATGAGCTTCCGGGACGCGCTTCCTATGCAAGGACGCACGTCGCAAAAAATAAGAGCGGCATGGAGAGAATGATTTTCTATGTTGAATTGAAAATGACAACGAGGTTCAGAGCGTGAGGCGCTCAGTTATCGCATATTTTACTTTTAAGAAAAATTGATGTAAATATGCCTTTCAATTGTTTACTGCTCGTCTATTACCCTCAGAGACTTCCAGGCCGCCCGATATATTTTCTTTGAATGGCTTCATAAATCACAACGCCAGTTGAGGGAGGGCCTGCCAGTGGCAACTTTTAACTCGGCCTCGGCGACGGCTGCTCGGAAAGAACCGCGAAGTAGGTGACCGCGAGAAAAGAGGTACATAAAAGGAAGAAATGAAAACGCCTGCCAATTTTAAAAAGGGTCCACTCGATAAGACCCACTACTTACCTAAAGGTAGCGGGGATTACAGATTATAGGAGGCTACGTAAAAGACTATGCACCATCTACTATAAGAAAGTGAAAGATCCACGCTGTCTCGCTCCGCATTGGATCCGCACACCTTAGCGGACGGCTGGGGCTAGGGACGGTCTATTACTAGTCTTTCTCATCTTCCCGAATTGATTCCAAGTCTTCCTCGAATTCTTCCTCAATCTCTTCCACAGCTTTAACAACGAGGTGTCGATATTTTTTGCTCCACTTACGTTCTCTGATTCGTAGAAGTGTGACAATAGTCAGTCAAGAGGGATGACTTGGGTATGTCGATAGCTTCGAGGTCAGAAATAAGAGCATCCCTAGTAATGATCTCGATGAATCCTTTGATCATAAGCTGGGAGATTCTTCTCCTCCTCCTTTGTGTTTCTTCAGCGGGATTATAAGCATGACGCGAGGTTAGTCCAGAGTACCAGTGAGCACAATCCAGTTCCTTCAGTTTCGCCATTTTCCCACGACTTGCATACTACAACATCGTCAGACCTTCGTGACCTTTCGTGACTCGTCCGCAACTGCAACCATGCTCGATCACCACTTTCCTCTCAAATACGCTTGCAAAAGAAAATTTCAATATCTGCCCCAATCGCAGTCGAAACTTTCCATTGGCTCATCCATGATGGGTGAATATACAGTAAAAGGGGTCGAATGGAGCATTCGCTGTGAGTCCCACGTCTTTTTCTATGATTTTTGGAGGAAGAAACGGCCATGATGGTCTAGTAAAAGGGTCGATTCAACCCCTCACCTGGTGCTTGCACTGTGCTTCGCCCTCGGCTCACTATATCCCTTGACGTCGCCTGGAGTTGACGTCGTTTCGCTCGAGCTTTTCGCATCCAACCCATCTTCATAGCAATTTCCGCCTTTTTTCTTCCTTGTTCTGCGGATCCCTCGTCCGGTGCAGATTCTCGAGAGCCTCTGGTCTCTCTTTGGCTTTGCTCTCCTGGTTTTTCTAGGCTTTTCTCTTCCTCCTTATCGCGTGACCTACGGGTGCGGCGAACCTATACGGATTCAGAGACCCCAAGTATCCGATCCCCGACCTGCTCCTCGAGCCCACAACGCGCCGGGTCGTAAGGCTGGATCAACATTTTCATGTTTCCCAGACATCCGTGTCGGGAGAACATCGACCTATTGCAATGGCGGCGCTGTCCGGAGCCCAAAGATAGCGCTGCAAAGGCACGGTCGAAAAATGCGCCGTGGAATCTCTTCCGTGAGCGTATCCAATCCCTCGAGCCTCTCAGGAGGTCAGGGGTCGTTCCCAGCCGAGCCCACAACGTTACGTCGTCGCGACGGAGTCTACTCTGCGTGGGTGGTCCCGGATGTGGTTATCCTTCATATGAACGGCACATTCCATTGTCAACGTATCTTAAGCGGGTGTGCTAGATACCAATGCACACGCGTGTGGTTATGCGTTCATATCGCACGGGTCTGTGTTTTCGCGCTGTGTTTTTCGTGCCTTTTCGTTTCGTGGTGCTGGGTACAAGACGAGGGAATGCGTGGAGCAAAGGGGTCCGTGATGGGGCTCTCGCTATCTGCATCGGATGTGGTGGAAGATCTTTGGTCGGGAAATGAACGTGGATCCTGGTCGAAATGTCTTGCGCGAAGTGGCTGATTTTTGCGACGTGGGGAATGTGTGGGGTCCGTTCGGTCGTAGCACGAGGCTGGTTGAAAATGTGATCAAACCATAAGTCTGCAGATGCAGTACTGAGCTTTTCTTCCTTCTCTTTTGTTGCACGTCTACTCAATCGTTTCCAGAACTGACACGTGTTTATATTAACAGAGACATTCGCATCCGACCGACAAATGAGAATGATTAACGGTAGGTTGCTCGCTTGTATTCAACTACCAACTGCAGCAACACTGATGCTCGGTAGCAGTCATTCTTATCGGTGGTTTAGGGATGCTCGAGTTCAGAAGTCGACCGCGAACAGGCATGTAAACGATTGAGTTTCTACCACGATCTCACAGAAGGCTATTACTTAATCGATGATCAAGATAGACGCTCAAGATGTCGAAAGAGGCGCCCAATAAGTCAACTTGCGACAGACCTCAACGGTACCTCCGCTCGAAATCTAACGTCTCGTCTCAATCCCACTATCATGTTTGATACTCAAGTCAATGTTACCAATCACAACCGCGAATACGAAGGACAGCGAGTAGATGAGGGCACGCCGGACCCGCGGGAACAGTGGAAGAAGGACAAGCTCTACTACTTAGAGAGTGTCGTTTTCAAGGTACCATAACCTCATGCATCTCGCGTACGCACTTTTGAACGTTTCGTACATCGTAGGTAGAAGACACCCTTTTCCGAGTTCCGAAGAAAGCGTTCGAAGTGAAAGACACGGCAATCGGTGACATGTTTCTGTCGCCCAGCCCTCCCAACAAAGACGGGATAATTGAAGGAAGCTCCGACGAGTTCCCTATAGTGTTCGAGGACGATGAGCTAAGAAGGATGGGTGTTGAACCGATCAAGAAAGCTGATTTTCAGGCGTTTCTGCGGGTAATGTACCCTTTGTAAGAACATTCAACCTTCGCTCTGGCCACAGCTCTTACATGAATGTTTTAGCATGCAAACACCTTTGACATACGACGAATGGGTGGGTGCTCTACATCTTTCATCGATGTGGTTCTATACAGAGGTATGTCGCCGCACACTATCGTCATCTTGACAATTTTGACGATGTATCTTGTATAGCTTCGAACCCGTGCGATTTTCAACCTCACGAGTTTGATCGCAGAAAGAGACGTTTGCAGCAACATTTTGCTTGCGAAGGAATTCGGCGTGCGTCAATGGCTTATTGACGGCTACACCAAACTTGTCCGGTCACGACCTTCTCCGAACCTTGACGAGCTTTGTGCAGCAGGAATCGATCTTCTGACCTTGGCGAGGATTTTCTACATCAGGAGTATCCTTCCACCTCTGACACCATCTGACCCTGAATTGCGGAACTGTACACATTGTGGTCGAACATGTGGGGCACTCGAAGGATCCGAAATTCCTCATAATTGTGGATACTACGACTACCCTTGTTATGGATACTCCAATTGTACGAGTAGTCACGGCCCCACCGACGCCGATAGGGAAACCTACAGGAAGCTGGCGCATCAGAAAATAATAGAAGTTTTTTCTGCTGAATTCGCGCAGATGGAGGTATGATGCCGAATCGTTGCTTTGTCGTTCTAATCTAACCACTACTGTAGTGACCATTGGCCCAGATATTCGGAAGACTATATTTTGACCATGACGAATATGCAGTATATATGTCTCTGGATGCAGTATCCGGTTTGAAATTTGACTTGACTCTACACATGACGCACTGTACATGAACGAATTGATGCTTATAATCTTCCTTTTTCCATCCCGGACAACGGGTTTCGACTGGTTTTTTTTTTTTATTTGCTTGACTCGTCCACCAACATCAAAGAGCACGAGGACGGCCGCGTTTTTGCTGCGAACATTCTAGATGTGTCGCACGCAACGAGGCTGTTATTCGCATGGGTGAGTATTTAATCGATGATCAAGATAGGCGCCCAACTGCTGTTCCTTGGACACGCCTTACTCGAATCCCAACTCTCGTCCTTCGACTTCAGCATCATGTCCGGTACCCAAGTCAATGGTGGCAATGGTGATGGAGGAGCACCGAATCCGGAAGAGCAATGCAAAAAAGACGAGCACTACTACTTCGAACTCGTCGTTTTCAAGGTATGATGCATATTCTATCGAGCTGGTCCACTCACCTTGTGGACATTTGGTAACGCACAGGTCGAAGATACCCTATTCCGTGTTCCGAAGAGCGTTTTCAACGTGAAAGACTCTGCAATCGGCGACATGTTTCTTCTCCCAAACGCCCCTAATAACGCCGGATTGACGCAAGGGAGCACAGACGAATTCCCTATCGTATTCGAAGACAAGAGTCTGGTGCAGCTCGGCGTTGACCCGATCAAGAAAGCTGACTTCCAGGCGCTTCTGCGTGTTATGCTTCCTTTGTGAGGACATTTTCTAGTTTTCGGTGTCTTGAATTGTAATCTTAACGATCCAGGACCCAAACACCTTTAACCTATGAAGAATGGGTAGGCGTTCTTCATCTGTCGTCTATGTGGTTTTATACAGAGGTGAAGCATCATTTACTCTTTTTGGTATCGCACTATTCACCTCGTGGCGTTCCTGACAGATTCGCGCGCGTGCTATTGTCAACCTAACGACTTTTATCTTAAATAAGGACGTTTGCAGCAATATCTTGCTTGCAAAGAAATATGGCGTGCGTCAGTGGCTCATTGATGGCTACACCAATCTTGTCGTTCAACCTGCACTTCCAATTTTTGATGAGCTTTACGAAAAAGGGATCGATACTCTGACCTTGGCAAAAATCTACTACATCAGAAATGCGCTCGGACCTTACAAAGCATCTTCACCGCACATTATTAATTGCACGCAGTGTAATTACCCGTGTCGAGCAGCTACGGGATCCGCGATTCCGCATAATTGTGGGAACAACCGTTCTCCCTGTTACCATTACGCATACTGCTCTAACAGTCACGAGCCCACGGACGCCGACAGGGAAACCTACAAGCAATCAGCACATGAAAAGATAATGGAGGTTTTTTCATCTGAATTGTCGCAGCTAGAGGTATGATTCCAAATTGTTGTGTTGCTGTTTGAATTTGACCACTATCATAGTGACCCTTTGGTACCGAAATATGCAGAAGATTCTATTGAATACTCTAACCATCATGAATGTGCAGCATTTACCGTCTCCACAGGATGGTGATACTAAACGATTTGACTTTGTACTTGATGTACTGTACACGAATGAATTGATGTCGTCTCATCCTCCTTTTTCTATTGTGCGCAGCGGGTCTGGACTGTTTTTGCACTAAGATGATACAGATGCCGTGTGCGTTCACCCAATATTTTCTAGCCGCACGTAAGGAGACTAAAGTCATTTGTAACACATTCGTCTGTAGAGGAGTTCGATGACAGTATAATATAGGTGACGTGAAAAGGCTTACCAAGAGTTAGTGGCCGCACTGGGCGCCCCGCCGCGCGCTCGAGGTATGATGCCGACTCGTTGCATTGTCGTTCTAATCTGACCACTATCATAGTGACAGATTGGTGCCCAGATATTCAGAACAGTCCATTCCAAGATCTAGCCATTATAAATATGCATGGTATACGTATACTGTCCCCACGCCTGGGTGGCAGTATTAGGTTTGACAGTTGCCCTTACTTATGACGCACTGTAGGCTGGTGACCGTCGTCTCAAAGAGGGCCGCATCCTCTGTCAGAGGGGACGGTCATCAGCCTGTTGACTAGTCTTAGACGCGATGTACATAAACGAATTGATGCTTATAATCCTCTTTTTTCCATCCTGAACAACAGGTTTGGAATTTTTGGCATTAACTCACAGCGAACATCAAAGAGCACGAGGACGGCCACGTTTCCGCTGCGAACATTCTAGATACGTCGCACGCAACGAGGCTATTATTATTCGCGTACGTGCGTGAGTATTTAAGCGATGATCAAGATAGGCGCCCATATACTGTTCCTTTGACACGCCTTACTCGAATCCCAACTTTCATCCTTCGACTTGAGCATCATGTCCAGCACCCAAGTCAATGGTAGCAATGGTGATCACGATCATGTTAGCCAGAAATCAGACGGCGGTGCACCGAATCCAGAAGAGCAATGCAAAAAAGACGAGTACTACTACTTCGAGCTCGTCGTTTTCAAGGTATAACGCATACTCCTAGCGAGCTAATCTACTCACCTTTTTAACATGTGGCAACGCACAGGTCGAAGATACCCTATTTCGTGTTCCGAAGAGCGTTCTCAACGTGAAAGACTCCGCAATTGGCGACATGTTTCTTCTCCCAAACGTCCCTAACATCGCCGGATTGATGCAAGGAAGCACAGACGAATTCCCTATCGTATTCGAGGACAAGAGTCTGGTACAGCTCGGTGTTGACCCGATTAAGAAAGCTGACTTCCAGGCGCTTCTGCGTGTTATGCTTCCTTTGTGAGGGCATTTTCTAGTTTTCGGCGTCTCGAGTTGTAATGACAATTAATCCAGGACCCAAACACCTTTAACCTATGAAGAATGGGTAGGCGCTCTCCATCTTTCATCGATGTGGTTTTATACAGAGGTGCAGAATTACTTATTCCTGTTGGTATCGCGCTATTCATATTGAAGCATTCCCGACAGATTCGAGCGCGTGCGATTGTCAACCTAACGAATTTGATCGTAAAAAAGGACGTTTGCAGCAACATCTTGCTCGCAAAGAAATACGGCGTGCGCAAATGGCTCATTGATGGCTACACCAATCTTATTGTTCAACGCACACTTCCTATTTTTGATGAACTTTATGAAAAGGGAGTCGATACTCTGACCTTGGCAAAAATCTACTACATCAGGAACGCCCTTCCACCTTGCGAATCATCCACATCACACACTTGTACGCGTTGTGGTCACTCATGTCGAGCAGCTACAGGATCCATGACTCCGCATTATTGTGGAAACGACTATCATCCCTGTTACAATGGCGCATATTGCAATGGTAGTCACGGTCCCACCAACGCCGACATTGCAACTTACAAGCAGTCAGCGCGTACAAAGGTAATGGAGGTTTTTTCTTCTGAATTATCGCATCTAGAGGTACGAATCTGAACACTTGAGTTGTCGTTTGAATCTAACCACTTTTATAGTGACTCTTTGGTGCCGAAATATCCAGAAAAGTCTGTTGAACGTTGAATATTCATTATAAATATGCAATATGTACCGTCCCCATACTTGAATGGCGATATCATTTGACTCTGCACTTGCATTCACCTGGAAATATCTTTCTAGCCGCATGTAAGGAGACCAAAGTCATTTGTAACACATTCGTCTGTCGGGGAGCTCAGTAACAGTACTATGATAAAGATGCCGTGAAAAAATCTACCAAGAGTTATAAACGCGAATCCCGGGCAGTCGCAGCTCATTACAATATTAGAGAGGCTGCAGCCCTTTACATCCATGGGCAAGGAAATCTCCACTGAAATTGAATTATCAGCTGCGGTGACTGACTACTGGGTCGATCATATCGCAACTCACTTGGACTGACAGACGAGGTTGCCACCGGAGAGACCAATGCAGGAGTTTAGGTCCAGAGCACTGTTGATCTCACCTCCATGGCCGTTGCCACAGGTAGCGGTCAGGATACTGCCTGCGAGAACGGGGTTCGAGCACGTAAAGCTGAATCCCTGTGCTTCGACGCCTCGGAGGGCAGTGAAGGCAGTGGCGAAAGCAGCGATGAAAGGGGTGAGACGCATTTCTTGACAGGCCTTTCAACTCTGTGAACTGGTAATCTCCCGTTAAAAAATGGCCTTCCTTTATACTTTACTCGTCGGCTGAAAAACGCCGTGGATTTGCAGCGATACAATGTCGAAGAGAGCTACGGTTTCAGGTTTTCAACCGAATAAACAAAATTCGTGCTCCTGTTACGCATCATGATCTTCCATGCTCTTTACGGTGCAATGCGGAAGCACCACCTCTATTTAAAATCCTGGTTAGAATCAGCTAGAGATTGCTCGACAGTGACTCAATATTACCAAAGCACCGATTCTTGAAACAGCTCGTTCTTGTCGATCAGGCGTCGATCAGGCGAAATAACATGGATAAGAGGAAGTTTGGTATAAATCTTGGGAATGTAGCTATTGGAAACTCCTTAGAGAATATTGCGCTACGACCACGATAAAAGCAGAGAGAAGGGAACAGCCTAGGTACATATGCGATAACTTTCAACAATATATCAAACCTGGCTCTCCAGAAATTTTCCATAAATGCTTTTACTTGCCTTCCAATCGGACCAGAGTCCACCTATCGGATGTCGTTAATTTATGTAAACTTGACTGTGGGCCGTAGCTCGAGAAAATCATCATTTTATTTTGACTATGATCGAGAAGCAGTAGGTTTAGTACTACCTTGACCCGACGCATGCGCATTCTTGCGTGGGGCACGGCGGAGCTCTGCACAGTGCCCCGTGGCGCACGGGTATGATCAAAGTTTTAATTTGCATTCGCACAAGTAGGACGCATATGTGAAGAACACACTGCGACAGCAGAAAATGACTTGCATTATACGGGATGTGACAGAATGAGAGAAAATGAGCTTGCGCGTGCGTCAGTGCGTGCGCACAGAGGTTATGTTTCCAATGAGTGCGTTGTTGTGGAAGCGTGGTGGAATCCTGCGGGCAAGCGGTTGAAGGCACCGTCGCTGGAACGTCCGGGCCGTACGGGTGCCTCCGGTCGGGGCGCCATGTGCGTCGTGCGAGTTGGGTGCGAGACGGCGCTTCTTCGGACCCCCCAACAGTTTCTCGATTCGAAGTTTCCGGTACTGCACCAACTCCAGCATCATGTCTGGCACCAGAGTCGATGATATTGGCAACAGTGATGCGAGTCGCCGGAGTGAAGGACAAGGATTAGACGAGGGTATACCAAACTCGGAAGAGCAGTATCAAAAAGACGACCTCTACTACTTGGAGAGTGTCGTTTTCAAGGTGACATACATCTATAGATAAATTTATACGCTCATCTAAATATCTTACATATCAAAGGTTGAAGACACCTTGTTCCGAGTTCCCAAGAAAGGGTTCTGCGTGAAAGATACTGTAATCGGTGACATGTTTATGAATCCTAGCCCTCGCAATGAAGATGGGATAATTGAAGGAAGTACAGACGACTTCCCCATAGTATTCGAAACCAATGAACTGAGAAGAATGGGGGTTGAACCGATCAAGAAAGCTGATTTCAAAGCGTTTCTACGGGTAATGTACCCTTTGTTAGAGTATTTTGACATGCGCTCTAGCCACAGTTCTTACGTGTGTCTTAGCACACAGACACCTCTGACATATGAAGAATGGGTGGGTGCTCTACACCTTTCATCGATGTGGTTCTATACAGAGGTATGTCGCCACACCCTATTGTCATGTTTGCAGTTCATCGTCAGATGAAGCTTATCTTACTGACATTGTGACCCTCTTCACAGATCCGGGCGCGTGCGATTGCCAACCTGACCCCTTTAATTGTCAACAAGGACGTTTGCGGCAACATCTTGCTCGCAAAGAAATACGGCGTGCGTCAATGGCTCATTGATGGCTATATCAATCTTGTGGTTCAACTCACCCTTCCAATTCTCGACGAGCTTTGCGCCACCGGAATTGATCCTATGACTTTAGCGAGGATCTACTACATCAGAAATGCTCTTCCGCCTCTTATCTCAGCTGGGTACCATGCCTGTACGCGTTGTGGTCAAAGATGTCTAGCACCAGTAGGATCCGCAATTCCACATAATTGCAGGACTATCAGCTATCTCTGTGCTGGTATAGGAAATGCATTTTGCACCGGCAGAGTCAACCCCTCTGAAATCGAAAAGGAAGCTTACAGAAAATCAGCTCTGCCCAGGGTACTAGAGGTGTTTTCTTCTGAACTTGCGCAACTAGAGGTATGATGCTGAAATATCATCTTGTGTTCTGAATCTGATGGTAAAACAGTGACCCATTTTTGCTCAAGGGTGTGTTATCATGAACAAAATATTATGTATACCCCGGTTCCCGATATCTTTCACAGCATGTATCTTTCGCACATTTATGAACTTTTCATCTGATCTTTGTCAACCACATTGCGCAGGGTGTTTTGTATATTCTCGAATATAACACTTATTGTTTTGGGACTACAGAAATATTTATACAGACATTGACGTGTTTGTGCTCAACGTAGTTCTAGGCACAAGTAAGTAGACCAAAATCATTTGTAACGCATTCGTCTGCAGGCAACTTCAATTAGGGGACCACGCAGGAGTACTAAAAAAACCTTACCGAGGCTGATAAACGTAAATCCTGGACAATCACAGCTTATTACAACGTCGATGAGGCTGCAGCCTGAACACCCATGCGCAAGGAAGTCTCCACTAAAGTAAGATATTGATTAGCCGAGGCAACTCAGTGCTAGGTACTGAGGTGCATTGTAACTCACTTGGACTGGCAGACAAGATTGCCTCCGGAAACACCAACGCAGGCGTTGAGGTCCACTGCACTGTTGGTCTGACCACCTTGGCCATTTCCACAGGTGGCAGTAAGGATACTACCAGAAAGAACGGGGTTCGTGCAAGTAACGCCAAAACCTTGCGCTTTGGCACCCCGGAAGGCAACGAAGGTAGTGGCAAAGACTGCGAGGAAAGTAGTGAAATGCATTGAAGTTCTTTACTGGGGCAACCGGCGTTGTGAGCTTAGTTATCCTCCATTAAATTGGTGACCTTTATACGTTTATTCGTTGACTGATTCAAGCGATGCCGTGGAATTGCAGCACTAATGCAGAAGAGGACTACTAATCTGAATTTGATAAAATACACGCTCTTGACATGCATCGGTCATGAGTACGCTTTACGGTACAATACGGATACACTTCCGCCTCGATGCTTTGTTGGAGAGCTGGTTAAAATCAGCTAGAAAAAAACGAATAGTGCTCTCGAGAATTATTAATCGCACCGACGCTCGAAGCAGGTAGGGACAAGACAAAAATAGTTCGATCATTTCCGAAAGTAGAAATCTCTTCCACGTACTCATCAAAGATCATTTGGTAATGATAAAGGTAGGGTAAAAAGATTGGCTGTAGTTTGTAGTAAGAGCTGATTAGGTTTGGCAGTGGCAGAAATAGGTAGAAATATAACTTTTGTTTGTAAGCCAGTGGGTTAGAACATCGGTCACTTAGCGTCAAGAGGCGCAACTTGAATGTTCTAGTACAATACAGATATAAATAATTTATTCAAATTCGCTACTTGATTTGTCGAGATTCACCTCGAACTATTGCGAATGCGACCTAGGTATGCATAAAAATAGAGTCTGGGGAGACCTATCACCTCGCTTCCAACTCGCTGATTCACAGTATTTTTATACTGACTATAATCGAGAACCAGCAGAAATCATTACCACTTCGACCCGACGCAAGCGCATGTCTGCGTGGGGCATCGGTGGGGCGCGGTGGAGCTCCGCGCACCTCCCCGTGACGCCCGATGGTGGTAACAGTTCGCATTCGCATAAGAAGTACCTCGTGCGAGGGAACGCACGTTGTGGCGGAGGCAAACGTGCATCGAATTACTAATAAGTAATCTGGCTGAGCAAGCACCGTGCTAGGAATCTTGCGAGGAGAAGTCGAACCTGTACATAGAGACGTAATGCGAAAGATTGAATAGGCGCGCTTTGAAAGGCTGCCGGGTGCGGCGGCCTCATTGAGCTGGGAACAGAATCAAAAGACAACGGGTATGGGATATTCAGAGGCGTAGTATCTAACGTACACGACGAATCCGGTACGTATATATACTAGAAGCGCGGAACGTCGTAGATGCGCGGGCATATCGAAACAGCGGCGCGATACAAGTAATATTAGGCGCCTGAGGAGAAGGGGGCGTATCGTGGAGGCGCGAGTGCGCGCGCGTACGCGACGGGACGCAAACAAGAGCGCTTAATGAGCGCGCGCTGTAAGCTAGCGTCTGCTAGGCTTACACGCTAAGTGCTCAACCTTTATTATGAAATACAATGCGGAATGTACCGTGCGCGCCCGATGCAGATCAACTTGCAATATTCATGTATCTGCCCAAAGCAAACATCAAATATGTACTCTTACGCTCCCTTGACATTTTATTTAATATACCCTCAAATGTCAGAGTACTTACTCGTGCGCTCCAAGGCCAGGATAGTATTAGTTGGCCCGGCGGATGATGGTATGTACTTAACCGTCGGGCAGTGGCGTCCCACCCGTGATTAGGGCACTAGTTCTGAGTCTACGTTCCTGCGTACGCGGGGAAATTGTTGAAAGATTATGTGTAGAATATTATGAAAGGCGTCGTTAGCCGTGGCAGAAACAGCGGCGCCGGGTCGTGCTGGTGCTGGTTTCGGCTGGGGTAGATATAGGGGCTTGTATCGCGTGTAGCTACCTCTTTCACAACACTCGTGGCGCGTCCTGCGGGTGAGGCGCCGAAATTTAATTATGGTGCACGGGAAAAGGGGGATGCAGCTGCTGGTACCAGTTCATACGCGTGGTCGGTGGCGGCGCGACCGCGAGATAGCCAGATCCAGAGTTGAATGCTGAGAATGCGCTCCTGATGGTCTGCGATGAGCGTGTCACCGAGCTTATTGGGGTGAATTAGGGTTAAATTTACGCCAGGTAGGATGGCTGGCATGTGCCTTGTGTGCGGGCGTCGGCAGCGCGTGGAAGGCGAGAACATCACTGCGACAAGAATAAGCCAGCATTCTACTCAAATATGCCTTCGCAAAAATATCCCTGGAAAACACGTTGCACAAAATATATTAGCCCTTTTTATTACGCATGCGATGGATAAATGTCGGAAAGAGGTCGTCTGCATCAAGGTAGCTAAAAACTTCGGAGAAGTTACGTACACGCTATCAGTGTCATTCCCGATCGATTCAGTCCCTAGCAGTAGCAAACGAATAAATAACCATATGCCACCAGAATGAATCTCGAAGAAACCCCCACATATCTTGCACACATAGACGACTTGCCTTTCTGGGAATATTGCCTGATCGATCTCGCAATGCCTATACATGGGAACGACCTGCTCTATCTTCCCTGCGGCTTTCCAGTGGCAATCCAGTGGGCTCCTGATCTCCACCTCATCATGTATATTATTACATACAACCTACGTGGACGAAAACACCATGAACAAGCCTCCATAGGGTAGACCAGGACTGCGTAGCCTTGGCTTACTAGGCATCAAAACGCATGATGGACCAGCGTATTTTCATATCTGAACCTCCCAGACGATCTGCCAGAGAGGAGATACTACATCGTGAGCCCAGGTCCCTAGTGAGTCCCTAGTGTGTCCCATATCCCTGTTCCGAGACCAGTTATTTGAGTCGTGTCAAGCATAGCTCTGGTTTAATAAAACGGACTGAGAGCAATCTGCTCCGTAGATTTACTCTCACTGCGCTCGTAGCTATCTATAGGCTGCTTGTTTCCCCACCGTTCAAGCTCTACCAATTCCTTGGTTTCGATCCTGCCAAGCCAAATGTGGGATAGGTCTATTTTATGGGGCCAAAACAAACACGCGACGGTATATTTTTGCGTTCTCTAAACATATCGGTGCTAAAAGCTGCTGCTCGCATAGGTGCTAGGACCGGTTATCTGGCGATTTGTGGCAGTATATGGCATATCGCATGGAGCACCGGTGAGAAATGCTTTATATACTTGTAGGTAGTGTTTTCAGTCAACTCTTTCAACGCACAGAACGTTCCTCGCATTGGTCATCGTCATCAAAGAAGCCATACTCAATTTTAGGCAATGTTGGTCCTTCCTTGTTGCGGCATCCCGTTCTGGCACGGTGACTTAGGCATATTCCTCCCAGATGATATCAACACATCGATTATCGAGCTCCCCGCTGCCTATTATCTATTAACGCCACAGGATGAAACGCCTCCTTTCTGGCTATGGTCCGTCGAAATTCCCTTCGGTGTCTGTCTTGCTGTGCGGTGCAGTCACCCTGCCTCACTCATTTAGACATTATTTCTCTGACTGCTCTCTTCCTATTCTGGACAATCTTAAGTCCATTTGTACGCCCCCTGTTTGCGGCCCAAAAATTCCGCAACCATTCCTAGATTCCTGATGACGGGTTCCCTTCCCAGCGTCCACTCGTGGAAGCACCAAATGAATTTCTTCACACACGTCGCGTAGGCGCTCTGGATGGCATCCTCAAACACTCGGAATATTGAGAATATAGAGAATTACCACTCCGTTGCCTTTTGTTTGGTCGGGATGAGGGGCAGGGGCTGGCGCTGTGTGCTTGTCTGTTTTTTGAAGCGTTTCTCGCAGGCAGGAGGCTTCTTTTGCCAAACGGATTTAACGGGCGCTACACCCGTCTCACACGATCATATGATCCTGGAAATCGATGAGTCATCGAATTATTGCTAAATCGGGCTACCGAATGTCTAAAGTTCGAACAGAAATAGACGTCGCGTGCGTTTTCCGGACGACGCTGACGACCGGGAGAAGAAACGAGCTATGATTGAGGTTGCACTCCAGTATTAGTATTCTCTTCTTAATATTGGACAGGAATAGCTTTGCTTGATGTTCTGCCGAGGTCTGCAGTTGGTACCTGAGATTTTGCTGAGATTTGAGTCTGACAGCGTCACGCCGGACTGAAAAGTGGTCTTGAACACACAGCTTTAAGCAAGCTTGCAGCGTCCCTGAAGTTAAACATCTAGCTTCAAGCTTCAGGATAAACTAAGCTCTGGATCTAGTAACGCGCAGATGAAGCAAACTGTCGACTCAATAGATATTTGAAGCTCCCAAAGACTCGAAGTTCCTCCACTCTTTCACCACTATCCCACTTCTATATATTACAATTATAAATTACTCTATACTAGCGTGTTGCTCTTCTTCTACGAGCTAAATAAGCCGCAATGATTAATTGTTCGATCCTGTGAAAGAATATCAGTGTTAAGAAAACTTTGTCTTGGAAGAACCTAGTTGCCCACCTCCCCTTCACCAAGAACGTGACACCCTGGCTCAGAAACCCGCTAATTATCTTCAATTGGTACCCCTGATATAGCGCTGGCAGCCCTCCAGATTTATAGCCATCCACGGTAATCTTGTCACCGGAAAATGAGGTGTTCCGAGCCAGTGTAACGTTTGTGCCTTTGTACGCATCAAACATGACTTCACGCATAGTCGCTGATGGAGAACTTTGGAGACGTTTCTTTCCCAATATCAGTGGGTATAAAATCGAGACAGCTGGGTATTGACGTCTTCAGTAAAGGGTGCATAGTAAGCCTAGTGACCTTACTAACCTATTGAGTTCGAGATCGCCCCGCCGAAGAACGCTTCCCAAGGATGGAGGTTGTGATTCACGATATTATTTTTTGCATGGGACGAAAGATCTTTGGGCGATAGTGACGGGGTAGACTTGAGGAGCCCGAGCAATCTTCGGTACATTTGCAGAAATCCCATGGTGATGGAGGGGTTCAGTGATAATAGTGTCGACATCTGGAAACCTGTCGTCAGACTAAGTAAGCCACGCTATATGCTAGAAATATCAGCACTGCATACTAACCTCTCCAGAACCCTGCTAGCCCTTGTTCCTTGTAAATAAGCTTTACGATGTCAGTAATCCCGCCTGAATTAGCTGGGCGTAAGGCGCGTGCTTTGCTGACGTCGCCCTCGCCCTCATCCTCGTCTTGCTCTCTTGTTGTCTGAGTTCTGAGCGTGATTATATTCAAAGGTGTCGATACAGCACGAGATGCAACGCCCGCTATGAACCCCAGGACAAGCTCTTCGACTAGCGTTGGCTTGTGCGATTTCGACGACTGAGACCCTCGACTCGTGAATGGTATTAGCTTCTTAACCGACAGCATTCGAAGGAAGGAGTATATGTAGAAGTAGAAGAAACTACACGCGCCGACATCAGTGAAGAGTAAACGGTGCGGGGTATAAAGCTCACTTAGACAAGAGCGTGGCACAAGTGTCTGCCCACAGACCATCGTACAACGCGCCTACGCCGTGTCTTCTGATGATATAGGCGAGGAGATTGAGCCCACCGACTATCCCTCCACGTTCCTTACTTTTCCGTGGCGAATCGAGCTGTAATCGCGTCGTCACTAGATCCAGGGGGTACGTCAGACCATTCGCAAACGCGCTGCCGATGGCGCCTGAGAATGCTTGCACAAGAGGGGGGAGCGTGCTTGTCATGGCGACTTTGGGTGCCAATTCTGACAGATATAGAGTGGACTGGAAACAGTAAAAGTGTATTTGAGGTACAATAAGCGGGCAAAGAGGGAGGCAGACTCTGCTCGAGTGGTGCACATCGCTGATGTCACTTCGTGGTTGGATCCGGAGTCCCGGCCGGAGCCGGTCCCATTGCCGGGTGGCATTCGGCGCTTAAATTAGCGTTCTCACGCCCAATCACATGTTGGTTCTCGCCGGATCCGGGCTCCGGCACTCGTCCGCACAGAATGCCTGAACCTCGCTCCCATTAACCACATCCTTCCTCCTTCAATTTCCTATACCCCAAAAATGAGCATCTCTCACGGAATCCGCACGCTGGGCGTCCTCGGAGCAGGCCAGATGGGCACCGGCATCGCGCTCGTGTCGGCTCTCCGCGCGAAGGTGCCGGTGCTGCTGCACGACCGGTCCTCAGAGCAAGTCGCGAAGGGGCTGTCGCTGGTGGACAAGCTCCTGGCGAAGGACGTCGCGAAGGGGCGCATCACGAGCGACGAGGCGAAGGATGCGCGGGAGAGGATTACGGTAGTTGGAGCGGACGCTGGGATCAAGGGGCTGCGGGACGTTGATATGGTCATTGAGGTGCGTGGTGTTATATATGGCGTGTTGGTGGTCTTTTGAGGTGTACCTCGAATGCGCTAGGCCGTCTCGGAGAATCTTTCTCTTAAACAGTCCATCTTCGGATCTTTCGCAGCTGAGCTGCGGCCTGACGCGATTCTTGCTACGAACACCAGTTCAATCAGTATCACCAAGATTGCAGCGGCGTCGATTCCTAGTGGTGTTAGTATCACAAGTGAGGAAGGAAAGAAGAGCGCCGCACGCGTCGTTGGTGAGCAGAAAGTGACGCACCTACAGATGCCCCCGACTGACACGGTAGCCCAGGACTCCACTTCTTCAACCCCGTTCCCGTCATGGTGTGTGCTATTTGCCGCGACCTGAAGCTCAGACTAACATCGAAATATGTTAGAAACTGGTCGAACTCATCTCCGCTCTTCAAACGTCGGAGGATACGCTGGAAAGAGCGCGTGCGTTCGCTATCGCATGCGGTAAAGGTGCGCTACTATCCTCCAGTCGACGAATTTGTCCAGGCTGTAGTTCATGCTATTTGTTTGTAGAGGTCACGGTATCAAAAGACGTCCCTGGATTTGTTTCTAATGCGTTGCTCATGCCATTTATCAACGAGGTATTTCGCTATTCCCCAATTAGATGATAACCTATGCTGATCCAAATACAGGCAATTATGTGCCTAGAAAAAGTAATACGCATACCATCGAACAGACGACTTGTACTCACATGCGCAACGTAGGGCACTGCTACTCGGGACGACATCGACACCACGCTCAAGCTAGGAATGGCCCACCCCATGGGCCCCCTTCAGCTCGGTACGTCAGAGTCTACAAAATCTAGTCATTCCACTAACACATATTCTAACACCTGCGAATAGCCGACTTGTGCGTTTGATAACCCGCATATACTTTGTTCTTTCGTACTGACATCATTTCAATAGCATCGGACTCGACACCTGTCTCGCCATCCAGCAAACTCTGTACGAAGGCACCCGCGACTCCAAGTACCGACCCAGTATTCTTCTCGAGCGCATGGTCGATGCGCAATGGTACGGTAGGAAAAACGGGAAAGGGTTTTATGAGTACAATAATTAGAGGAAGACCGGCAATGTGCGACACAAGTCGCAAACTAATAAACATGGTCAACGAAATTCTTGAGGCGTCGTGCCCTCATCATTCCCCAAGCACGAACATTATCACCGATTGCCCACCACGGCCGTCAATCACTTAGACCATCATTCACTTCACCTACAGCCTCGCCACAAGCAGCGCACGCACGCCTGCAGACCATCACTCATAGAATATATGCGTCACACACATATCATATACGCAGTCAGACAGGCCACAGAACACGCCCGTGGTCCTCACGCACATCCAGGTGCATCCCATTGAATCGAAGCGAGCTAGTTATTGAATATAGAGGCATAACGGTATACTTAAGTGGAACGAAGGGGGCGGTCGGTCGATCGCGCGCGGCCCACCCACGTGTGGGTCGCGCGGTGGCATGACATGGCATGGCATGTGGGGGGGGATCATGCGGGCAGCTCGAACTTTTGCCCTTGCAGTACTCTGAAAATGAAAAGGAAGAAGGGATTGAGGTCAGCATATCGCTATGAAATAGAGGGGTTGAGGAGATGGTTAGTGACGCACTTTGTGAAATAGACGTAGAAGAAGTCTAAGTAGAGACCCGTCTGGACAATTCCGGCTGTCACTGCTATTGGGTCTACCAGGCCCTCCGAGAAATATCTGGGTTTGAAGACTCGTCAGCATCGGTGAGAAATGTAGGGAGGTGAATGGTAGAAAAGTATAAGAGTTGAACATAAGAATGGTGACGTCATTTCCGCTGTTCGAAACACGTAGCAAGCATGCCGTTGGCGCACACGGTGCAAACAAAGTAGCAGAACATATCGCGAAAGGAGAACAGAAAGTGGGCAAAGAAAGGAGACGTGAACGCACCTGTAAATCCAGTTAGGGATATACAGCGCCCTATAGGCACCGAGGGCAGCCAGATAGTGCGTCGTGATGTTCTCCGCCTCGCCTGTGCGTTGCAGCATGAACAACTGCGGAAGGATAGCCACTGCCTCGAGCCAGATCGAAAACGACCACAGCACTTCGGAGAAGGTGAACTTGTAGTTGAAGATGAGCGACAGGATAAGGCATGGAGCGAGCAGGTATTCGACGCGGAAGGTGTCGATAGAGGGGTCGTGTGTGGGTCTAGAGATGGTGCGGCGTGTTAGTGGCTGGCAGTTCTTGGTAGGAGATGGCGCAAATGTGGGTCGGGGAACGACGCGGGTAGAGGGGTGGAGGATAGAAGAACATGACTGACCTGTAACGAATCTTCATGAGGTAAAGGATGTAGCAACTGCTCGCGATGAAGAACAGCTTCATGACGGAGTTGTACAGCGACACATAACGGAAGAAGAGATCAAGGTAGCGGGCGACGAAGACCACGACGTAGAGTCCTTGCGTGCGGAACGAGATGCCTGTCGTTAAACTGCGTCAGTCATTCGGTCTTCTAATCCACGCGAATTGTTTCGGAAATGGCGGCGTTAATAGACTGCGGCGGAAAATATAGGCTCACCTCGACATGATCGCGTCGTTTGTATCTTGTGCAGTAATATGAATATAGACGCCAAATGCGACAAATCACCTATTCATTCGTTCCCCCCAAAGCAACATAAACCAGACTGCGTCAACAACCCCTGCCCGCTCCTGAAGCCTGGCATAACAACGCACCAAGAAACCTGAAAATGTTCATGGTAGTACAACTCTATGTGCTGAGGGATTTGGGTAGATGTCTCGTCGCCGACCGGTAATTCGCGTCTCGGGTGCGTGGACTTCCTGCGGAAAGGGCTTGCGGATTACGGAAACCGCCAAAGGGGAGAAGTGGAGGTCGGGAGGTGGGAGCACTAGTGCGATCAAGCTGGTGACGCTGGCTTGCGACGTGTCGTGCTTGTTCTGACTAAGCAGGATGCTCCGTCGCAGTCAGGTGACTGTGGGAAGATGTGTGAACAGTCAACGTCTTTTCGAATTGATCCTCTTTCTTGCACTCCTGCCTGACCTCTGACCTATTTTTCTGCTCTATCTCCCAAAGTAAAGGATTGTCAAAAAGAATTACTCCGATTTCTGGATGGCTGCGTCTCTATGGACTTCGATGGCCGACGAACATGAACATGTCAGGAAAGAGTCAGGAATATCTGCTTACCCAGTCCCTCAAACCCGGCTCGCGAACCGCAGCGTTCCCACAGAACAAAACGCCGCTGGGAACTGTCACTACGGACCACCGCCAGCTGTACTCTCGAGCTCAACTGGGGCTGCCTGCATCGCATTACCTGTCCGACTGTGCCCGCAGGCTTTGTTTTAGTTGGCTGCCTCGATTTTTATCAGTGTTATCCAAATTTCTGCGATTTCGCTGTGGCTTCAACATATTGCTTTGCCTTGCACATGGCGTCCGACTATAGAACGCTCAGAAATCAGCGAATCAAGACTGCACCCATGTGCGGCAGAGTCGATGAAATAGAATGGCCTCTTCACATCGACCAGTCACCAATTCTTCCCGGAAGCAATCTCTGTATTTATATATCACATACTTATTTCCGGTACAGAAGAATTCCATTCTCTGGGATAAAAGCCAGGCTTTTCACGACACTCGCTCAGATGACTAGCTATGAAATCCCCCTTCGCGTGTCTTTCTCTTCTTCTTGCGGCTTCTACGGTGAAGGCAGTGGGAAATGGGTTGGTCGTCACCACTCAGGAAGGCCCCGTAGCCGGCACCCTTGTGCTGCCCACCGTCCGTCAATTTCTCGGGATCCCCTTTGCTACTGCAGGACGCTGGCAAGCTCCGGTAAAACCTCCCAATAGAGGCCTGCGCGTCTTCGAGGCAACAAGCTTCGGCGACACATGCGTCCAGTCGCTCACGCCAGCCAACCTCGAATTTCTGGTGTTGGCCGGCGGGGAAGGCATCAACGTCACCGAATCCGAGGACTGTCATACTGTCAACGTGTGGGCGCCCGCTGTCCAGAGGAAGCAGGCGACCGCCGTGCTTTTGTGGATCTACGGAGGGGCATTTCAATTTGGCTCGGTGCGTGTGCTATTATTACCTCCCCCTGGCGATCTTTCTGACTTTTCTGATATATGAATGTCATTATCTGGATGGCGTTGACAGAGCAATCTCACGGTGTACAATGGGCAAAACTTTGTCCGTGACAACGACGATATCACGATCGTCAGCTTTAACTACCGCACGAACATATTTGGCCAGCCCAATGCGCCCCAATTTGCCAGCTCTACGCAATCGCAGAACTTCGGCCTGCTTGACCTCGATGCGGTCGTGCAGTGGGTGCACGACAACATTGCTGCATTTGGCGGCGATCCCAACAGGATCTCCCTATTCGGGCAGAGCGCAGGCGCCAGCGCTGCAGACATATACATATTTGCTCACCCAAACGACACGATTGTGAAAGGTCGGTGTTTCGTATACGCGGTGAATGCTCGACCTAATGCGTAATCGAAGGGGTCATTGAACAATCGGGAAAGTAGGGGCCGTCTCTCTATCTTCGCCAGCCGCCGCTCTAATGCAATGTCAGCCTTGGGTTTATCACCAGCGACACCTTGGCCAACCCAACTTTGAACGCGACGGGATGGAATACTGTAGCAGCTGCCGTTGGATGTGGAAGCAGTAAGCTGACACATCTCTATAACTCTTGCGCTAATGTTTACGATTGGATATAGCCGCCAATGCTGCGCAGCTGAAATGTATGGAAGCCGTGCCGTTTCGAACGTTGGAGAATGCAGTGATCAGCTCTGGCATAGAGTTCGACCTCCTCACCGATAGTATGCACGCGTCATCCCTCCCGCATTCACCGCCTGCTCACTGAGCTCATGAAAAACAGACATAACCATCTTCTCCGACACCCCCGCGCGAGCAGCAGCGGGCAACTTTCTAAAAGTCCCGCTTCTAGGCGGGAGTAATCTTAACGAAGGCGACATCTTCATCGTCGCTGCCCAGCTCATCACGTCGGGCGTCGCGCTTCCCTTCGTGACCGAGGTTCTAGCCGACATCTTAACCCAGGTACCTCCCCCCCCTATCATACCTCCTTGTTCCAGGATGCTGATGCCCTCCCTCCCGCAGACGACCTTCACCTGTCCCGCCAGCTCCACCGCGCAAGAACGCCTCGCCGCCGGCGTCCCCACCTGGCGATACCAGTACCAAGGCACGTCCCCGCATCTCCTCATGCACACATTCTCACCCCGGTCCCCCACCTAGCCGTCTTCCCCGACATCTCCACGCGCCCCGACTTGCGCGCGTACCACTCCTCCGAGATCCCGCTCGTCTTCGGGACGTACAACGCGAGCACGTTCGCGCCGCCGACCGCGACAGAGATTGCGCTCTCGCGCTACATGCAGTCTGCGTGGGTCGCGTTCGCGCGGGACCCCGCGCAGGGGCTCGTTGACTTTGGGTGGCCCGTGTACGCGCAGCAGGCGCCGACGCTCGTGCAGCTTGGGAACGCGGGGAATGCGACGGGCGTCGTGTTCACGGAGGGCGCGCTGCTCGATGTTACGTGCGGCGCGATCCCGCAGCTGCAGGCGATCGCGGCCGGCTTTGAGGCGGGCTTTGTGTGATGTGCGGTAGGTGGTGGTGGTGGGGTGTTGTTAAAAATTGGATGCGTTTTGCTACCGGCGAATGCTCTGTGTTGACACTTGAATTTGTATGTATGGTCCCTTCTGGCCTTTCCTTGCAAAATATTCAGCATGATATGCTGGTTCATGCCTTGCCTGCAGAAACACGGTAACTTGAACGGGGGAATGCAAAGTAGATTGAGTTCAGAAAGGTTCAGAACAGCCGGAGGATAAGAGCACGCAGCCCGGGTTTCCAACCCTCCATACAATCTATCTATAATCATTCGATAGATGGTTTCTGAACTAATTTTAATGCTGTGCTACAGTGAATAGTCCCCCTCGCTGGTCGAACTTTGGATGTTGCCCCTTACTATTAGACTGAATATGTAGCTTTCAGCTCTCCAAAACTGACATTCTGCCTAGATTATCCTGTTGAACAAGATAAAACGATTTTACTTTCCCCCACGATGTAACCATGTTTACATGATGCTGTATCGGCATCATCCCTAGCGTTTAGCAGATGGTCCGTGCGCCCTGCCGTCGGGTATATAAAGGACGCTCGAACACCCAAACACCTCATACTTACCTTGATGGCATAGGCCCCTTCATCTACCTGGGTTTGTGGGCCGTGGTGGTCCTTCATAGCACGGCGAGCCACTCTGGCTGGGCGGGCCTTTTTCTTGCCGGTCCGCTGGGCTAACCCTAACCCTATTTACCTGCAGTAAAACAATTCTTTTCTACGTAGTAATTACAATCGAGGCGAATGTAGGTAAACAAATATTTTTGTAGCTTCGAAATAAATTTCCCGTCAATGCACCCACCATACAGTACATGTTTTTGAACAGCCAAACACCAAGATGAGATACGAAAAGCGCATCTGCCGCGCGACGCGCGTGCTGTGGCGGTGGCACTGAATCGTGAGAATATGGATTATGCTGCCAGTCACATCGTGCAGTTCTTGCGCAGTTCGCTGCCTCCCAGTCAACTCCCAGTACATATCTACTTTCGGGAGGTCAACGGTACATACGCCTGGAGTTCTTGGGGAGATCTGCGGACGCACTCGCGTCCTTCCGCCGCGCGTCCGTTCACAGCGCCGTTCCTGAGCCTTTACGCGCCGCCTGTGTGCCAGCTGCTCGAGCGTCGACGCCAGTGCACCAACACACCTGTGTCAGCAAACCCTCTTGCTCAATATGGGTCTTTTCAAGCTATGAAATGCTGGTTCTTATTCCGACATCATGGAAAGACTGGCGAGAGGCATTCAGTGCTCGTCTGGATGCTAGGCCTGTAGGCAGGTGCAAATCAGGTGCGTTTCTGCTCTTTTCTCAATGATGCCTGTGCCTACAGCCCCCTCATAGATGGAATCGGTGGCGTATATCTCGGGAGGCTATAATCTCACGCTGACATATTCGTACGGCCGAATCGTTCTCTCTTTGCGCCCTCTTTGCTGACCATAAACTCGTAGTCGTCGGTGACCGCATTTGACATGGTTATGGCGATACGCGTGTCTATCGACTCTAACGAGAGAGCGCAGTAGTGTCGCAGAAGCCTCTCAAACAAAGTAATTTATTGTCCTTTGCGGTATCGGGGCAAACAGGCGATACTAGATCATCCATCCATACGGTAAGTTGATCGGCTGTAATCATCAACGGTTGATCGACTTTATCATCAATACCGTTATCGTAGTCTGCATACGGGAGACTAGATCATACATGCTACCCAATCAGCAAATTCTGTTACCGAAGAGGACTCCAATGGAGAAAGCCTCAAGTTTGAGGACGCAATGAGTATTGAATATGAAGTGACAATATTTATTATTCCTGTTGATTCGAAAGCGCTAATTCTACAGTACTCATAGACATCTAGATACTGATATGAAGCCAACACGAACACCGATACAACAATAAAATCAGCGATAAAAATTAGCAAGTAAATAATGGAAGCCCTCTAAAGATTAGGTACAGTCACTAACGACAAGCTTTACCAGGTAAGTGAACTTAAGAGCGTGGACGGTGCTGATTGTGACAAATTTATGAGTTCTGTGCATCCTGGATGATAACCGCTGCAGCCTTCTCCGAAACCATATACACGGCAGCGGCGATGTAGAACGCCGGGATCTTGGGGAAGACACTGGCATCGACGACGCGCAGACCCGTAATGCCCTTGACCCTGAACGAGGAGTCCAACACAGAGAGCTGCGTGTCGCTGGTCGGGCCAATGGGTACTGAGCAACTCGCATGGTGGCCCCATGCATTGGTTTGGATCCAGCTCTTCAAGTCCGCCTCGCTTTGGACAGAGGGTCCTGGAATGACTTCGGTGAAATTGCCGCCGATAGGGATGACGTCCTGGAATATCTGGCGCGCCTCCAGAACACCCTCATAGCTTGCCTGCAGGTCCAGAGCTCCGCCGTCTGTGTAGCTGTTGAAGTTGATGAGGGGCGTGTCCTGCGGGTCGGTCGAGGCGAGGGTGACGGTGCCGGCATTGTTGCGACTGTGTGCTTTCAAGACGAGCCAGCTGTAGTGCCGAATGTCAGCGCCTGCGGCTACCGAATATCCCGGGAAATATCCATGGAAGTTAGTTGGGATACCAGCAAGGATAATATCCGCCGCGTCCGAGTCTGCAACGCTGGTCTTCTGGACGACGCCGAATGGGACGCCGTTTGTGCCGTAGATCCCGCGGTCAGTGCTGTTGTTCTGCCATTGGGCGAAGCAAGGATCGGTTGTGGTGGTAAGGAACGTGCACCCCTCCAAGGATTCAAAGTCGCTGTCGGCCTCTGCGACGACGGTGACCTCGTAGCGATCTTGCATGTTGGTACCGACGGCGGGCGAGTCGAGGACAACCGGGATACCCAGGGCGCTTAACTCGGCACTCGGGCCGACACCGGAGAGCTTCAAGATCTGCGGTGTGTTGAACGTGCCACCCGACACGATGACCTCACGATTAGCGAAGAATGATCCGGAGCCTGTCGATGTCGCGTTGCCGGAGCTGGGATCTGCGCGGTAGAGATGGCTGCCGCTGAGGAAGTCGACTCCGATCGCCTGTGGGGTCGTGGAAGAGGTGTCAAAGAGGACGCGTGTGACAAGCGTGTTAAGCTGCAAGGTAAGATTGAACTTCTTGCTCCCATCCGAATTTACAGCGTTGACTGTGTCGAGAATAAACTGCCTCGGGCCGGAACGCGCGCGGGTACTCTCTGTGACTGCGAGAGGAACCTGGAATACCCCTGTAGTCGTGTCTGGTGGGGGAGATAGGCTGTTCAAATCAGCGGGGAAAGCCGATGCCAGACCGGCAGGTGTTGACAATGAGCTGGTGCTGAAATTCAATCCGACGGATGTAGCGGACGCCTGTGCCAAGCTGATCAGCTTTGGGTCACCAGCGACAAGCTGTAGATCGGTGAGCGACGTGTCAAGCCATCCGTCGAATCCATGTCCTGGTGTGCCCTGTGGGAGGTACTGATTATTTTCGAGCTTAACAAAGTATTGGCTCATGTTCGCGGAGGACCACGAGGAGTCGCCGGTGAGATTTGCGATATTGTCCCAATCGCTGTCCGCGGGGATGGTCACCACCAACGCATTGTGCTCCGCGCAACCCCCAAGCGTTCCAGAACGAGGATAATATATTCCCAGGGGCGTGGCGCCCGACCCAGCTGGTGGGGCTGTGCCGACGAAGAACGTCCCATTGGGAAGCTGCCAGGTGAATTTCGGGTCTTGTTGCGCCGTGGCGGGGTCAGAGAAGTGGTTCACGAAGTACTGCCAGTGGATTGGTGTATATTCGGACGCATCAGCCTGGAGGAGAGGTATCTCTATGACGGGATCCGTCCCATGATCATCGCCTGCATCTATAAGAAGAACGGAAAATCCGGCTTGCGCGAGACGAGCGGCAAGTGGTCCTCCGCCAGGTCCTGATCCAACCACGACGTAGTCGTAGGTATTGGAAGCTGTTTTAGCTGTTGCCGGCGGTGGAGGCGTTGAAACGGCTTGCGCAAAAGGTGTACTTTCGAAAGTCATTCGTACGTTGAGCACGTGAATGTAATCCCCACAGATAAGGTGGGCTTACCATAACGTCGACAACACCACGAGGGAGTAGAGTCTAGCTAGCGGGAAACGCATGTTGAGGTCGGAGTCTAGTAAGGTTATTGTCTCGTCAGCCTTATATTTATGGCGCTCCGTAGCATCATACCTGTTGTGGGCGTTGATAGAAGCTGTCAATACTCTATATCACCAGCAGTTGAGACGAGTATGTTAACTCTGGTAGATAGTTTATCTGCTTCAAGATAATAAGTTCTGCCAGCCTTTATACCACAGACAAGATTTTAATAATAGTAGCCACCTAAAATTACTGATCTATTAGTAACGTCGAGCTCAATTCCAGATGCAATGTTTCAACAATAATGTATTTTGGGCAGCGAAACCGCCGTATGTTTAGCAGTATTTTCAACTCGGTCACCGGTCACCTCATAGGCCCAAGGCGATAGATATCTGCACCAAAACATTGGTTTTAGGATCACTTATCTGTCCTTGGGAACAAGTAATCTGAGTTTTATGCCGTCCTTGACGGTGAACGAATTCGGAATTTATTACCAAAGAGAGCTCAAAAAAAGAACGAAAACCTAGTTCCAGAAAGCCATACCATGTAAAAGAATTATTTATGTGCTAATATTTATTCAAGGGCTGTTAATATATCTTCAGGCTTTCCACTTTCGCAAGTTCGGCAGGTCATGGAAGGCACACTACCAAGGTGTTAAGCATCGCCGGAGAGATAGCGCTGCAAGCTTACGCTGCGCATGTTGTTTTCTGGTAGGTAACAATATATTTACGCGCGTATACTGCAGTATAAGCTCGAAGGGTTACTTATTTCCCGCTTGCCATAGCAGCCAGTATCCTCGGCGTGCCTGATCCAAACTGAAAATAGTAAGGGATTTTAATTATTCCCGGGGCGGGTTGATCTACATTTTTAGATGCGTGATCGTGAGGTGTTTTGGATGTGCCATCCAAGAGCAGCCGTGTAACTGTGCAGCGAATTTACACACGCGGCGTGCCCGATCCTTAAATACCTTACTTTGACCCACCTAGAAATCTATGGAAACAATATTTGGTACACGCTAAAGTTGAGGGTGAAGCGTAGACCTTTTGATATACATCGTTCTTGAATAGCTATGTGGCCACTGTCTTATCCTATTTACTTGCAAAGAACGCGCGTTACGGGGATCGCCATCAGATTTTGACTGTGAGGACCCCGGAATGCTGCTGAAGTTCCGTTCCCAAAGTTCTCTAAAAGTTTTACTAAAAGTTACATTTACACTGATTCTACAAAATGCTTCGGGAATCTGAACCCATCAGCTCGTCCAAAATAATCGCAGATCCCCCAAGAAGATCCCCAAGACTTTGTTTCTTTGTGGGTGCCGGCTGCATGCCGGTCCCTTGCCGCGATCAATTGCTCTAAAAAGGACTGAAAATGATGGAAACCTCGGCATTCAAACACCGGCACAGGAAAGTCGAATGCTCGAAATAGGTGCCTGCGTGGTTCTTGTCGAGAAAATGTCCATGCAATGTGTGAGCGTGTTATGGAGGCGAGACTCGCCCTCATGCGTTCACAGATTTTCCGCGGCTGAGTATCAAGATTCCACCATCACCGCATCTGACAGCGCTCCGAGGGTCCGAACACAACTTATTCACGGTACTAAGTACGCCATCACCACACAGAATAGCGAATTCGAGAAAATAGGTACTCTTTCAAGCTCGATGTTAGTAAGTACTGTAGTAATACATGAGATATTGTAGAAAGTATTTATAATGCGGGTCCCGGCTTCATAAATGCCGACTATGTACCGTCAGGGACGTTGCCGTGAGATACGCACTGGCGCTGATGCAGGTGCAGTCACTACATATGGTTGGCTGCGCTCTGACGACCAGTGAAACGCACAAAATAAGTATACTAGTATGAGTGGCGTCAGAACCGGAAGGCTTCCGACTCCATAGAAAATGATTATGATCCTACAGTTTCTGCCAGAGTTGTGTGAACAGCTAATTGGATGCCTTACACTTTCCCAGAGGTTATTTGCCCAAATTAAATGTGAGTTCCTATTATTGGAGCTGCAGTTTCAGCAGTGGATTTTTATGTTAGAAAAAAGCATGCGAAGGCAAAATCTGATTATTCCGTAAATATGCAGCCATGCACACTGCGGCGCAGTCCAGAGTAAATGTTTGCAGTTCACCGACACAAACGCAGACCCCGGACAGACTGAAATACTTGTTCTTTGCAGCTATTCAATTTTTCCGATGTTCCATATTCCGTCGTCCTACATTATCGAAACGAGCGCTCTCTAAAACATTGCCATCCTGAGTGCATAACTGGCGAGATATTTCATTTTGGCCAATTTTACAAGCACGCTCTTCAAATGTTCCAACCAATGAGTAGACAGATATCTAATCTTGCCAAGTGAGGCATTGAAGATTCCTCTCCAGTCTCCAAGTACTATCGAAAGGAAAAGTACACGAAGATACACGACGGTGGAATGTAGTGAGTCTATGCCTTGGAGTCGGAGCTTTTTCGGTTCCTGGATTACGACGTTGACTTTCAATAATATAAAATTAATTCCCTCGGCATGCAGCAGCACAAGGACGAGCGCTTAAAGCCACAAATGGGGCAAGAATAATGCGCCCTCCGATTTGATGCTGGCACATGCGACTTCGGCATAATTTGATGCAATCCAGTGTGTGCCCGTAGATGACCACTACCCGGTAGCTGCGACAGTCTCGAGCGTTGTCAATATACTTGATTATGAATTTAACATTTCGAGCTTACTGATAATATGCTATCGCCCCACCGAGCGAGCGAGGATTTGTGCATAATTGAGGTTTCGATCATCAAACCTCCAGCAGAAATGACTCGTTGAATTCACCTATGAAACTTTCTCGGATTTTCCAAATACAATGTCATTTTCACCGTGGACGGAAAAATGCAAGCTCGAGAATTGAGTTCAGCAAGTACCGCCCGAAGTCTCTACGGATGAGCATCCGCTGCAGCCGAAGAATTTGTAGCCCAAATCTTGTCAGAGTGGCCTCGCAAGATTCTGAAAAGATTGTGCCGTCACTAGGGAAGTCGAGAACACCTATGATGCTCAATGCCTGCAGCTCAGCATCGGAACGGACTCCGGGGTTCTTTACAAGTGGAATAAGTATCAGCCTAAGTGAGCGGTCACACCGCGGGTGAAGAGCTCAAAAACAATTCCAACTCCTCAAAAGAATTGTATGAGTTGAACAGCAAACTGGCTCTTGCTTTGACATTTTTTGAGACATCCTACACCGTATCAACTTCCAAAAAAAATGTCTATACCACAGAATAAACCACTTCAATACTACGATGAGCCACTGCCACCCCCCGCGAGGCTCCCGGTACGTTGATTTCCCCAATGCCGGAGGTGTGTAAATTCGCTCTCGGTTTGGGCCGTCTCACACGGACTTTTATTCATAGACGCAGATCGCTTTGCGAGCTATTTTAATTTTTTGGGCGAATGATGCTCGGCTTGTGTCTGTGTTTGCATTTGTCCAGGCGCAGTCTTTCGACCGTCCCGCTTTCCATATGTAGTCTCCTGGCTTCATCCTTGCTTTTGCGGAGATAAAATTCTCATTTTTGTATTTAAATATTCTATGCATTTCCGGCAACTTTCTTGAGTCTGTTTTGAATATGAGATCATTCAGGAAGTAGGCGCTTGGCGGCTGCGGCCCTGACGCCGCTCCGTGGGAACTGTTTGCATGTTGTTTGCACGCCGTTCCACGCCGAACGGCTGATTACCTCCTCTGCTTTGACCTTGCCTGAGTTGCCTCCAGCTGGACGCGAATGCCGCTGAACGTCCCCGGGATTCTGGTCCCATTTCAACTACTCATGAACCCACGGCTCGTAATTCCGGGTTTGTTAGTAAAGGGTACTTCATACGCTTTCTCTCGAAACGCAGCGTAGTATCTCATCCACGACCGCACAGGAAGACATCCGCCAGATCGACTTTGCTGCGCTGAAACGGGCGGGATACCGCGGGGCGGTCTTTGACAAGGATAATTGTCTGGTGAGCGCGCGCAGTTTTCCTGCGCCCGAGTACAGTGCAGTGCTGACGCCTGGCGGGGCAGACGATACCGCACAAGGATACCCTCGTCCCGGAACTGCAGGTGCGCATGTGCTCTCTGCCCAATGGGGCACCCTTGCGCTTGCGCGGCAGGAAATACTGACGCGTACACAGGAATCATGGAAGCGGTGCCGGGAAACATTCGGTGAAGGCAATGTGCTCATCGTAAGCAACTCGGCGGGCACGTATCTCGATGCCGGAGGCTTGCAGGTGCGTTCTTTTTTTCTCTCGATAATACCCTCTTGCCGAATGTTTCGCAGACAGAGTCGGTGACGCACCATCTTGGGGTGCCCGTATTGCAGCACAAATCCTTCAAACCAGCCTACTCCTGCATCGCTGCTGTGCGGACGTACTTTTCGTCCTTGCGCACGCCCGTCGCCGACCACGAGCTTGTGATCGTTGGCGATCGCATATTCACGGACATTGTCATGGCCAACCGGATGTACTCTCGCAGTAAGCGCACTGTAGTTGCAGATCCTCCTTCCGCTGCCACGGAGAAAAGCACAGAAGAGACAGTACAGAGCTCACGGGGCCCGCTCGCAATATGGACGACAGGCGTGTGGCAGCGGGAAAGTATGCTCATGCGGTGGTTGGAACGCCAGCTTGTAAACTCGGTGGAGAAGTGGTCAACCGCTCCGCCAGGTGAGCCTCTGGATGTCCGAGCATTCATCAGAGAACTCCCGAAAGTCGAACCCCCCAAAAAGCCATCGCGCATATCCCTAGACGGCCTGATATCCCTCTTCCGCCGTGCTTAACAGCTGCTTAGCTGAATCGTCAACCCCCATCTCCCTCACCACCATGATTATCTATCATACATTTATTAATTCCTTTGTGGTATGTAATATAATACACTATTAATCCATGGTACATCATTAGGCTACAGGTCATTATCCAAACATCATAGCATGGGTCGCTCGATCGGGGACGGCGCCTTCGCAAACACAACACTCACGACCTTGTCCGCGATCGCCTGGCTTTCCTCCTCGCTCAGGCTCTGCCGGCACGTACAGCACCCCACGCGCTGGCGGTACAGGTCGCGCGCGGCGGCGACCTTGGTGAACGTGCGGATGCCAAGCGCCATGGTCATAGGCAGCGTGAGCGGTTCGGAGCGCTGGCACAGCGTCGCGAACGAGGGGAGCAGCAGGTCCGCGTCGAGGTGGAACTCCTCCCACAGCGCGATGCGGTGCACAGGGTCCATCGGGAGCGCGAGCAGCTGGAGCATCGCAGCGTGGCGCACGCCTTCCATCTGGAAGTTGGTCGCGAGCTTGAGGATGGAGAACAGCTCGGGGATAGTAGAGGAGGTCTTAGACTCTTCTGGGGCTTCCCTACAACAAAGGGCGTTGAGTTTAAATATCGGGTGGTGGGCTTTACGGCACGTACGAAGGGTATAGCATGGGCAGCAGGCGCACGAAGTCGACCTGGGAGACCTCGTAGAGCAGTAGGGGGCGACGGTCGTTGAAGCCCACGACGGGCAGGCTCCCGCTCTTTATCGGAGGCACAATGTTACGGAAAATGGGGGAGGCCTCGTGCAACGTCGAAAGCTTGAGCCTGAACAGAGTATTTTCAACCTGCAGAACAAAGGTCAGCGCCTACGCGGCGGGGAGCGTAAATGCACGCACCTGTATCACGATGTTGCCATCCCACATGTACCACTGCTTGTGCCGTCGCGGGCGGGTCGAATGCTCAGTGGGGCTCCTTTTACCATTTGAACTCGAATTAGAGTGCGATCTGGGCTGCGCCTCCGCCTCCGCGATCGCACTGTGTGGTTGAGCAGCCTCCGGCGATGTTGGTATCATTGATGATATAGGCGATTCGAGTTCCATGGGCTCAGCGATCGCGACAGGCATGAAGCAAGAAAGAAGACGGGGAGAGAGAGCGAAAGAGGGTATTAAAGGGCAACAACCCTCAGACTTTGTGACTCGGAAAACAAAGAACGACGGAGGAATGAGGCAAGGTGAATTTACTCCCGATTAGTCCAATTTAACGACTGAAACATTTGGGCACAACGCCGTCGTCAGGTGCGGGCTGCTGCCGTCGAGAATAGGTCCCCGTTCGCCGCAGTGACGGGTTGGAGTATATTGGTGCCAGAGTTCCCAGAAAAAGCCGTCAAAGTGCGGTAGATTGTTGAAAGGAATGACGTTTCTGAGATTGCTCTTACAAGTTGGCCCCGTTGCGACGCGTTTCCAGTCAGAAGACACGTTACAGAATCTTCTTGACTTCTCGTTTATCAGATACGTTTGTTGAAGATTATGCCTAAGCTACACAGAGTACAGGAGGTGTAGTCAAGGCCTTTATTTATCGAGCGGGCGGTGGGTTGTTAAGTGGCAACAAACGGAACGGAGAAGTTCGCACGGCCTGCTCTTTCTTTCACCACCACCATCGTCGCATATCATCAGCGCTGCGCATATCCTACCAGGAACCACGTACGCAGCATATTGGATCTCAATATGCCCTGCAACATGCTCTGGGGCCCGTGGACTTTCATCATTGGCTAGCTTCCCTCATAGATGGACACCAAGCGAAAAGCGAACATATCATGTGGTCACCAGCAGCAGCCACGGGCACTTCCCAAGTTTGCCTTATTGCCGTCCTATGTGCTGGAGTGGTGCCTGGTCCACGAGCTCCTCCTGCGACATTTCATTTTGCACCACCTGACGGGGCCCAAATTGCTGCTGCACGCGGGCTATGTTTAGTTCCTGCATGAAAGTGATGTCAAAGGCGCGCTGCCGGGCCGCCAGGCGAGCTCTTCTTTTACTCGAGGAGACGAAAAGCGGACCGCAGCGGGGCTCCTGGGGTATAAAATATGGTTTAGCGTCTTCTAGCGGAGGCATCGGAAAATGCGCGTCTTTTCCACGTCGTTCGGGCTCGCAGCTCTCCTGGTATCGTCTGCTGTCGCTCGCGCGGCGTCGTTCAGGCCTTTCTTCAAGCCCCCGTTCAGCTTTCCTAGCCAGCCGCGGAATGCGAAGCAGTGCACGCTGACTGCGAGCGGCGGTGACGATGCGCCGCATTTTTTGAAGGTTGTAGAAGCTTGCCCCACGGTCACTATTCCGAAGTCCACGACGTTGAACATTCAGACGAGGATGAATATGACTGGCCTTCGCAATAGGCATATCGTGAGTCCATTCGTACCTCGATCTGTTCTTATTTTCATGGCTATATTTCTTCAGAACCTCGAAGGCACCATCAAGTTCTCGGACGATATTCCTTATTGGAGTGGAAACGGATTTTTCATCCCGTTCCAGACACAAATCACGTTCTGGCTCTTAGGAGGCGAAAATATCCTTTTCGATGGTGGAGGAACACTCGACGGATCTGGTCAGGTACGATGAATGTGAAACTCTGATAACGGCCTTGCTAATTTTATTGGCAGCTCTGGTGGGACACCTTGTTAGTTCCCTATGATCAAATCACTGGTCACATTTATTGACTCTAAACCGTGATAATAGCTCAACCAACGCGTCGCTCCTCCGCCCCATCACACTGACTATCTTCCAGGCGCAAAATGTCCTGGTCGAGAATATCAACATGATCAATAGTCCAGAGTGGCACAACCTGCTCAACGAGGGCAAGAACGTCGTCTATAACAACATAAACATCAACTCCGTGTCCAACTCCACGCACCAGGCGTCCAACACCGACGGCTGGGACGTGTACCGCAGCGATACTGTCGCTATCCTGAACTCGGTGATCGTTAATGACGACGATTGTGTTTCGTTCAAGCCCAGTGAGTCGACTTGTCAAAGTGAATGGCGCTTGTTTCTGAATCATGTGGCGAAGATACTACGAACATAGTTGTGGAGAATCTGGACTGCACTGGATCGCAGTAAGTCATCCTTCAAAGTAGGATCTCGAAAACTATTAATCGTTATAATTTCTAGCGGAATATCTGTCGGGTATGAATGACTCTTTTCTCTATGATATGTCTCCAACCTGAACTTATAGATCGCTTGGCCAATTCGCCGGCGTCTTCGACATCGTAGAGAACGTCCTGGCCAAGTAAGTTTTCGCACCCTGCGTCGTGATGTCTTTCCTCATCTTTATATAGAAATATCCAGATGACCAACGCTCAAAACGGTGCTCGTATCAAAGCATGGGCAGGCCCGAACGTCGGCAGCGGGATCGTCAAGAACATCACTTTCGAAAACTTCTTCGAGACCGCAGTCCAAAATCCAGTGATTATTGACCAAGTATGCAGCGTACCATTTGTTTTTCTATCTCTCATGGACTAAAGCACTAAATTTCCAGTGTTATATGACCAACGCTACCGTCTGCGCACAATTCCCTTCGAACACGTTCATTCAAGACGTCTTATTCAAAAAGTGGATGAGCTCTCATAATAAATCATGGACTATTCTGACTGTTTTGCCTGTAGCATTACCGGTACCGGAAGTGAAGCTGTCGTCGCGTCTCTGTCGTGCTCGCCTGATGGGCGTTGCACCGACGTTGTCCTCGAGGACATTGGCCTTTCGTGAGATCATGTTTTGTTTTTCTAAGCAATACAACGCTCATTGATTCAATAGGTCAACGAAAGGCACCGCGTCGTATACGTGCCAAAATGTAAACATTACGGGCGACGCTGCGTCGTTGTTCCCGCAATGCACCGTGACCTGAACACGATACGGACGCATCAATTGTATCATATTCGCGCATATAGCCAGGTTTTAAAATGTAGAATTTCAACGCTACTCTGTCTATCTCGAATGCAAACTAGTTGGACCAGAAACCTCTTGGCCGGCTAATATCCCCACAAGTTCACGCGATCGCCACTTGTCCCTGCCTCGTTCTGAATTGCCGCCGGCGCAGCGGCGGGCCACGAATTTGGCACTCCCGCGACGCCGGAGGTGTTGAAGTCGGACTCAGGGTCGCAGCACCACGCCATGAGACAGGGCTCCGTGAGCGCGATCAGCGTCGACGCAGATATAGGCCGGACGATCATCGGCGGGCGTGCGGGTGTCGCTGCGCGCGCGTTATCTGCTGCTGCTGCACCGTCAGCGGCGGGCGGTGCGGCCGCACGAGCCTCCTCTTGCTGCTCCAGCACATGCACGAGATGCTCGGCGAAGGCATTCAGCTGCTCGATGCCCATGCTCATCGAGCCGTCGTCGCCGTGCCCATCTGGGAGGTGGGTGTATGCACCGCGCGGGGTGTCGTCCTCCCGCGCCGTGTCCTCTGCGCATATACCTGCCGAGCAAAGTACATGTTAGCGTAAATGCCTGATTGACTTGGGCGATGATGCCCTACCTTCGTTCCCCGCAGATAGAATCGACTCCAGCGCGGCCTTGCTCCGCGCCGCGTAGGAGAGCGGCACCGGCGCTGTGATGGTGTGCCCGGGCACGTTCTCCTTGTTCGATTCGTCGGCCGCTTGCATCGCACTCGCCTTGCTGGACTTGTCCAGAATCGGAGCTTCCATAAGAAGTATGCTATTCTTCCTTGGGAGATTTTCCCGTTCTGCCCACAAGCGCGGTGGGTAGTAGGCTGTGAGCTCGTAAATTTGGATCTAGCGTAACAGTACTCGGGAAACCGGGATACGCACCCGAGTGCAGTGCGAGATCTGGATTCATTTTTGCGCTATGCGTTCGTTGATACCCGGAAATTTTTGCAGATGTTGAATCGGGTCGAGGCGCTGTTGTTAGAGCTATGTAAACACAGTTAGCGTGCCCTACTTCGACGCTAATTTAACCACATCCTAAAAATATACTGCTTTCTTTAACGCCGTTAAATACGTTGCGAATCGCCGATGATCGAAAGCTGCCTTCCGAGATAACCGATGTTCATGTACTTACTACTCCGAGTCGCTACACAAATATCCCATGAATTGACTGCTTTCAAAACCGCCAGAGGGAAAGGAAATTAGAGAGTTGCCAGTGTTGGTTTAAATTCCTTTACTAGCAACCGCAGTTGGAGCTCGGGTGCACGGGCTATTATATCAAAGTTTTCCCATTGCGTTTCCACCTTTGTAGATAGCTTAGGAGAATAACGAGAAGATCAATCAGAACCATAAGGACCCTATACCCCAAGAAACCCCCGTCAGCGTGCGAGTTCTCGTGCGACTCCTGTGGAGGCTCCCAACACGCCGCCTGATATACGTCAGGCATACCCGAGAGTAAGGCAGTCGTCGAGTCAATAAACAGTGGCGGAGCTGTACCAGAAGACCTTGACCGTGGATCTTTGTCAGTTTCTGTATTCCGCACTCCCGTAAAACGATGGGTAGTACTTACATCTGCGGAACGAAGGTGCGAGACGAAGTTGACATGGACTTTTAACGGCCATCGTGAAGTCGGTGAGCAAGAGAGAGAAAGAGACAATGTCACAAGCATGACTTAGCAGCATCAAGTCCCTACGTCAAACTTTACCTTTGGAATTGAATTTTACTCGGTCGCACGCAAGTTAGAGCAACAAGTGCCCGCGTCGAACTTTTCCGTAAGCAATCAAGTGAGGGTTATAGCAGTCGCAAGCGGGGAGAGACGATGATAGTAGTACAATAATGACACGAGACAAGAGCTACAATACAAATGTCTGAGATGCAGAGACACATGATACTGTACAAGGGCTAACCAACATCGAACCAACTCGTCCAGGACCTACACGACGAGTCGACGAGCCCGATAGGTCCTCCTGTATAATCGAGGAATAAAGAAAGGGCAGCGTTAGTCACAGGCGAAAAGTAAACATGAAACAAGACGGACCTGAACAGCAACCCACGGCATTGGCGTCGACAACGAGCGAATGGACGAATGGCGGAAGAGGAAACAGCGAGCGTGACGAGAAGAGACGAGAAGAAATGGGACAGGATGGATGAGACGAGGGGAGATGGGGTAAGACGAGACGACATGAGACGATAAAAATAAAGATGGGCCATGGGCGGGGGGGAGGCAAGACGAAAGGGAAGGGGAAAAGCAGTCCGTTGCGCATGTATCTCAACGACCTGCTCGATGTCCTGTTCGGCGATCTACTCGACGACCTCGTAGAGGTGGCAATCCGGGAACACCTTCTTGATCTCCTCCTCAATGTAACAGTATGGCGTAATATAAGTAACATCGGTTCTCTCAGTGGTGCCAGCTCCACCCGTGAGCATCCCAAGGATATGGCCGTCCCTAGTAAGGACGATGGAGCCCGAGTCGCCGGGGGCGGAGAAAGGTCCGTTCGTGTTGCCATAGGGGAGCACTGCGATCTCGACCGACGTCTCCTTGATACCGTATTCGTTGTAGACGCGAGTGAACGACTCCATTCCCGTAGCGCGGCCGGTGGTGGTGCCAGTAGCAAGACCGTTCTTGACGACGGGGAGACATTGCTTCTCCCCGTTGGCGTCGAGGTGCTGGGGGTTGTAGATCTCGTGGGCTTGGACGACACCACACGCTTGGAGAAGGCCGTCCTGCGGGTACGTGTAGTCTGCCTGGTCCTCAGGATGGGGAAACAGGATCTTGCCGTAGTTTAACGACGAGATGTTGCCGCCTGCGGGGGAGATATGCAGTCAGCTAAAACTGCGAGACGACACTGGCCAAGAGACTGAAACGTACCGACATAGACCTTGTTGCCCTTAAACGTGTCCCAATCAAACTTGTCGTTGTAGAGCTCGATGAGCGCCCAGTCCCTGGTATAGCGGTGGGGCTCGACGGCGACGGCAATGGGCTCGACGTGAACAACCTCGCCGATGATGCGCTGGCTCGGAGTCGTCCAACGCTTCGTGATTTCGTTGTGGAACTTGTCCGCCTCGTCGATCGTCTCCTTTGCCTTCTCTACCAGAGCCAAGTACTCCTTCTTGAGGGTATACTTGAATATCAAGTTGGAGTTACGGAAAGTCACCCACTACTAAGACTCATCAACAAGCTTTTGTCGAGGATAGACGAAGAGAAGCCACCACTCTCGTGGCATTTGCACGAGATATCATCGACAGCTCATGAATCCTGTCGGATGTCAACATAACAGTTATTTGCACATGGCAGTCCGGAGATCGATATTAGATGGGCATTAAACACCCTAACGCAAAAGGCGCTAGGCTCACCATGCGACACCTATTCTCACATAGCCCGCGATTTGTGCATAGTGATTGACACAATAGAGAAGTGGGGTATACCGCAGTGTGTTATCAGATTACTCGTCCTCGTCCTCGTCTGCCTCGTCTTCAGAGACCTCCAGACCCGCCTCCCGCATGCGGACTTTATCTTTCCGTCTTTTGCTAGTGACTTCATCCAAGAGAACAAGCAGATCTTCCTGCTCTTTTTCTACGTCCTTGCGCTTCTGCTCGGACGATGCCACCTCTTCCTGCAGAACAGAAACCTGTTTTTCAAGCTCTGATACCTGAGGCGAACAGTTAACAAAGATCAATGCACTAATAGTTTTATATACGAAACGTGCATACCTTGACGCCCGATGATCCCATCTCCTTCAAGCGCTTTTGCAGCGTCTCGATCTCTCCGGACTGTTGTCGGATCACATCGCGCAACGACGCGATCAGCATCGCCGACTCTGCGCTTTGCCCGTTCAGTGACGACAGCTGGTCGGGCTCCGCCGAGAACCCGCGCTGCACGGTATCTACAGAACAAAAACAGAAAGAAAAAGAAAAAGAAAATCAGTCTCCCGCGCGGAGCATCAAAGCACACGCAACGCACAGTAGTTCGACTTCCAGAAGTCGACGAACGCCCAGTCGAACCATATCTCCGCCTCCTCCGCACCCGCCTTCGCGGATGGCGGCGGCGCGCCGGGTGCGGCGGGGCACGGGAGCACGATGGCGTCCGGCCCGACGCCCTTGAACCGCTCATCTTCGCGGAAACGCGCCATCTGCCCGATCAGCGTGTCGACGCTCAGGCGGCCAATAATCGGGTGGATCGTCGCCCTGGATAAGTAAAACGCGCGATGAGCTTGCCATTCACGAGCCGTATGTGCGCGGGGGACTTACCGAGTTATCTCACCCGGCTCGCGGTTGAACTCGTAGCAGAGCCCGAGCAGGAACGCGCATAGGCCGGGGACGAGCGAGTCCACCTCCGCCGTCTGGTTGATCGGTTCGACGAGCTGTGCAGTAGAATCGTCAATGTGCCGTACATGCGCCCCGGCACGATCCGCCACTCACCACTCCGAGGCCGCCCGCATCGAGGAACTCGCGGACCGACTTTGCGTCCTCCCAGAGCCACTGCGCCAACAGTGCGAGGTAGCCAACGACGTACCGGTCCCACTCGCGCGCCTCGCGATCCGACGTATTCGACCGCGAGCGCGAGAGGAGAACAAGGGACAGGTTCTCCGTGAGTATCTGCAGCAGTGTCTGGTGCTCGTCGTCGTCGTCGTCGGGTTCCTCAGGTGTGGCTGGAGGCGCGCCGTCCGCGGGGACGAAGAAGCTCGACTGCGGAGCGGCGGCTGGCGCTGGGCCGGGAACGATGAGGCGCGCGGCGTCTTTTGCCCGCGGTGAGCCCCGCAGAAGGTGGGCAAACATTAGGGTTGCTATATGCGTGGAAATAACGGTTGCGGGATCCAGTGCGGAGTCTGTGTTAGGAGGTGTGGATAGTGCGTGAAGAAGAGGAGTAGAGCGTGATCGTGTTGGAACATCTGCAAAGACATCTTCAGCGGTGCGAGTGTAAAGAGAGATGGTTAATGGGCACCAGAATCGTCGGAAGGGAGCATAGCTTGGATCATGGCCTGTCGGATTTCATCTTTACGGACAAAGTTCTGGGTGCAAATATCAGCATACGTTTCGGAACCCTAAGCAGACGACAGACCTCGAATACCGCTAAAGCTGCACTCCTCAGCTCCAGGCTCTCCTTCGTGCGCTTCCCGGCATCCAGACCGTTGTATTCGCCGTGTATTGCCAGTTCCACTAGCGCGTCCAGTGCGGATGCGAGCTCGAGACGATCCCACTCTTCGCCATTTGTCTCTGGCACGGGAACATAAGGTGTGAGAGATATCTCTGATAATGGGAAGTTTATATTAGTCGGGAGTAAACGCAGACACTGGTCACAAACAGTTAGATTAAGCAGCGCTTTAGTGAGAAATAAATTCGCACCTGGGTTTTTAGAGGCGTCGGCGCGTTGGATGCCAGAGCTGTTTCAACTAGACATCTTGTAAAAGGCAAGGTTTCTGAGGCCTGGAAGACATTAGTTTCTTCAAGCCAATGATAGAGCAGTACACGTACGCCTTGTCCTTTCGATCCAATGAGCATTCCCATGATGCCTATTATAAGCGACGTGTTGGTTTGCTTCTGGTCATCCCAGAATTGTAGCGCGAATTCTTGAGGTGCGGTAGTTTGAACATCCAGCACGACAGGGAATTGAAGGAAAGCGCACAGAACTGGTGGCAAAGATGTTTCTTTGAAATAGCTCTGTATATTTGATGAGTGCTGCAATGGCAATAATTTTCGCCGTATATACCTGATTTGAGTTGTTGAAACGCAGCAATCCGTCTACACACGTTAGGGCTCCCTGAGCTACCAGTCCACCATCAACGCCGCCTTCTTGAGTCACCGTGTTGAAGAGCTTTTCGAAAGCTCCTTCGAAAGCTAGAACTTTTTGAATATCGGGGCTTTGATGTATCAGGGCTTGAACCATGGTAATCGCCTCTGATTTCGGAATGAATGACCTTTTCTACTTCTGCATAATCACACTCACCGTTACGAATTATTTCTCGCTTGTCTTCCAGAACCGCGATGATGCTCCCCGGTCCAGCAGGTGCAGTCAGAAAATATCCTTGGATAGCCTGTCGTCTATTGTGAAGTAGAGTTGTCAAGAATTGAAGAGTTGCGAAACGGATATAGAAATTGGTGTCCCCAAGTAGAGAGAATAGCATGTGTGTAGTCTTTTCCGACGAGAGGAGGGCGTCCGTGTGTCTAAATCCAAGCTCCTTGCTTCCGGGAGTCGCGTCTTCCGTCTGGCAGAGGATATCCAGTGTTTCGAGGATAGCCTTGCCGATATCCGCGTCGACTTCTGCGTCATTTTGAAGTGATTCTAGGAGTCCCGGAAGGGATCTTTCTCCCACTTCTTGCTTGCAATCTCGCGACAGCCCTTTCAGCGCGAGTACTGCTGCTCTTCTGTCAGCGAGTAGCGTGGCTGGAGAAAGTCGATCGCTTAATCTTCCGATGGTATCTGTCGGTGTCTGCGGTGCCCCTGTAGGGCCGCGAAGAGCGACGTAAGTTTGCGAGAAGAATTCCATAGTTTCTGTATATCTTCCTGGTACACAGGGGGTTGTTGGCGAGCTGGGATGGATAACTGGTTGGCCACTAGAGCCGCGGCGAGCCGACAAGCTTCAGGAGAGTGCTGTCCAATTGAATGACTGCGAACCACGTGCTTCCACGCGAATGGCTGCGAATCTGCATCATCGGACTCGTCTTGCCTTCAATTGAACCTGCATCATCACTTTCAGACCATCGACGACAATGCACTTCATATGCTCTATTTAACATCTACTCCACAGGAAGCCTCCAAATCTTGTCGACCTGGTCTGCTTCCGATATGGCGCACCATTTAGAACCCGCGGATATCATGGGGCTCAGTTGATAACGGCATGCGACAAGGATCTCACCAGTATTCATTTGCCATTCAGCATATAAAGGACTGACCCTGTGTTCGCAGTGAAATCAGCAGAGCAGCTCGTAGTATGGGAAAATGTCATCAACGGAGGTGAGCTCATTCAAACCCTAATCGGCCAGGAGGTGAGGGGGAAAAGGTATGAATTTCCACAGCAGTTATCCATTGGACACCCGGTGATGGAGCTCACTGGAACATCTACCAGTTCTATCTTCGATTTTTTTCTAGGCGTGTTCGTAGATAAAACTTTGTGAAGTAATGAATGGTCGAGTACCGATTCACTGGTCGTCAAGAATGTGTCCATCATGAACACCGCATCTGTCGCAGTTTCCACCATCAAAATTAGAACGTCCAGCGCTCGGCTTCCAACCCCCAATTTTATGAGATTACTCCTTGCCTTGAACTGAACAACCCGGCCGTGCTATCAACGTTATCGCCTTCATTTCCTCGCGCGCAGTGATTGCTTCCTTGAGTACTTGAGTATTGGGAAGTTCAATGAACTGCTCACGATCTTGTCTACATTTTCTGACGCCCAGTGCAGAGATTCCCAGAATCAGGGCAGATTAAATGTATTGAAAGTGGCACCCTACAAACATTGTTCCATGGGCCAAGCCAAGTCTATTCTGGGAAACGTTGGCCTATTAGTATAAGTGGACTGCGTGGAGACGTCGAACCCCCTTAGCTTCCTTCCTTCATGTCGCTCAGTCTGAGCTTACTGGGCTTTGTCTCTTTCGTCTTTTTGTACAAAGTCTACAAAAGGCTAGCACGAACTCCATTGTCTGATCTTCCTGGACCTGATCCAGAATCCTTCGTTGCTGGTGAGCTTTGTCTTCTGGTTTTCGTTATCTTGTCGTATGCTTATGTGCTTAGGCAACTTGTATCAATTCCTCCAAGGACAAGCCGGAGATGTGAGCCCACTGCGTCATACGAGTGATACCGGTGCTTGACTGTCCCCAGATTGACCTCAAGTGGCAAGCGCAATACGGCGATGTTGTCAAATTTAAAGGCCCCTTCGGTGTGAGTATCTTATCTCCCTGCTGGCAGTGCTCTCACTCAATCCTCTTATTCTTAGCAAGATATGCTCTTAATATCTGACCCCAAGGCGCTGAAGTATTTCTATCATACTTCCGGATATACATTCATCAAATCACCAGAACGGAAAGCTATGAGCCGATCAGTCACCGGGCCAAGTATTCTGGCTGCTGACGGTATATATCCAACCAAATATGCTTTGCGCCGAGCTGATTTATCTCGCAGAAATGGATCATATCAGACACAGAAGAATCATCTCTCCGGCTTTCAATTTTGGAGAGATCAGGGACTATGTTCCTATCTTCAACTACCACACAGCGAAGGTAAGCGACAATTAATTCGAAGAATGAATTTCTTTTCTTAACGTACACTCAGTTAGCAAACAAATGGAAGGAATGTATTGCAGATTCTCTAGATGGGCAATCGGTTTTCGACTTATGCCAGTGGTGCGCCAAAACGACCCTAGATATCTCGGGCATTGGTATGGGCATTTCTTCGAGTCAGGCACTTGTCCCCTTCTCAATAGTTGCACGACCTATAGCTATCTTCGATTACCACTTTGGCTCACTCGACAACGACGAGAACAAGCTCGGAAAGGCGTATTCTAATCTATGGTGAGATCTGCTAAACTACCACTGAAATCACCATAGTCCTAATTGCAGTTACTAGCATTGATGGCTTTGCCACACTGAGTAGTAAAGAAATCACCGCCCAAGCGGTGTCTTCGCTTATCCCACCTGCAATACTTGCCTACTTGATGAAGCGTTCCCATAACCCTCGAGTGGAGAAGCTGCGCAACTCGTATGCTATAGGCTGCAGCGTCGCTGAGGAATTGCTTTCAACAAAAAGTAAAGAGTTCACCAATGGCAAAGGCGCTCGCGATATAATGAGCTTGTTAAGTGCGTATTTTCCCTTGCTCGTGTCACTTTTCAAGCTGACGGCGCTCGTAGTCCGGGCGAACGCGTCCAGTGATCACGCGGCACGGTTGTCTGGAGAAGAGATGATTTCACAAGTCTTGTACGTGAACTTCACTGAATGCTTCACACTCGGTCCGAATGACGAATGTTTCCCAAAAATAGAAGTCTGGTACTCGCAGGATATGACACAACGGGCAGTTCGCTGGTCTGGACAACTCTGGAGCTCGCACGGCATCCTGAAGTTCAAGCTAAACTGCGCCGCGAGGTCCGACAGAAGGCGCGCGAAATTCACGAACGCGGTGATATTGAATTCTCTGCGGTCGACCTTGAGGCTATGCCCTATCTCGAGGCTGTCATAAAGGTGCGTCAGCGTCCATGCCCTCTCGAACGAGCCGATCCAACTCAACGCAGGAGTCGCTACGATTCCATCCCGTTTCGTATAATCACTACCGGGAGCCTGAGAAAGATACCGTGCTCCCTCTCTCGAAACCCATCACGACCCGTTCTGGAAAGGTCATTCATGAAATTATCGTACCCCAAGGGACTAAGATAGTAACGTCAGTAAATGGATATCACAGGTATGTTGTCCCACATCTACACATGCATGCAATGAAGGATGGTATATTTACAGGCATCCAGACGTCTTTGGGCATGATGCAGACACCTTCAATCCTGATAGGTGGTTGGACAATAAACTTTACGTGGAAAAGCAGGTCTCACTGGGGATGTACGGGAATCTGTAAGTACTGCTCGTCTGTTCAATTACAATTCCTAAAAATAACTGCTACTCTCTTACATAGGCTATCGTTTTCTGGAGGTGTGAGGTGAGGAACTAATCCAATCAATTCATCGTATCTATCTCAACGTGTTGTCGTGTAACCAGGTCGTGTATTGGCTGGCGCTTTGCCATTCTGGAGATGCAGGCATTCCTCGTCGAAATGGTCAACCAATTTGAGTTCTCCATGACTCCAGAGTCACATGCAGTTCGCAGGGAAGCCTGTGCCTTGCTTATGGTGCCAACAATTGAAGGAGGTGGGATGCGGCGAAGGCTTCCTTTATCTGTCAAGATTGCCCCTCAAGATGACTGAAATACACTCAAGTTTTTAGTAATGCAGTAAGGTTTGTCCAAGGTGTGCCTGTTTTCATGATATGAATCGCAGTCAAATTTATTCCTCCACGGTGGAATTCTCGATTTTTTTCTTCGAAAACTTTGAATACATCTGATGTATTAGTAGAAATCATGAAATCAGGACTTATGATCCCAATACAATCCAGGTAAATGTTTATGACGCTTTCCAGACATATCATATATGAACCCTCCGCTCTAATCGCAGCAGTTTTGAAAATAGGGTTGAAAATGGTCTGGAAGAACACCTCGAGGTGAGATGTAAGAGTAATATAAAATGGTCAGCGGCCCATATGAGCGCATTCAAAGGCGATTTGAATCAGTCTTGAATATGACGGCATTTCAGCGTGAAAAACATCTGGTAAAATTTGCATCTGTCCGTGGTTTGTTTGGGAACTTTCATAATGTCCTTTGTGCAGATAGAAACGCTTGCTTGCGACTGGAAATATGTAGCCCGTCGCAAGTCTGCACACCTATAAATACCGCAGAGATACCGAGACTGCACCAGCTCGCCAATGTCATCAGCTGCCATCAACGTCAAAATTCCGCCACCGTTTGTCCGATAACGTACACTCGCCTTCCTAAACATTGTCTAAACGTTCACGTCTGTAAGGCACGAATATCAGTCCTGTACTTCGCGGAAAGTGAGTCTTGTGGACATTCTAGTATGACGAATCTCTGAAAGCTTTCATTCCGTCAAGGTCATCGCGGCCACTCTCAAATTGCTCCTAATAACCGCAGGATGGACCTCGAAGTAGACCTACCCTTCAACCAGATTCCCAGAATCAGGGCCAGGCAAAGTCAATTGGACAAAGGCTTCTCAACATTGTTCCATGCGCCCAAGTCGCTTCTGGAAAATTGTCTCTCCGCTGTAAAGTTCGCGTATAAGATGGTGGGGAATCGCGGACATGAAAACCGCGAATCTTGTCCACGACCCATCGCTTTTTCATGATGTCACTCGGTTTAAGCCTACTTGGCTTGATCTTCTTCGTTTATATATACAAGCTCTATAGGCGTTTGACGCGTGTGCCTTTGTCCGATCTTCCCGGGCCTGAACCAGAAACTTTCGTTGCTGGTGAGTATTGCTAAATTGGTATCTCATGCGTGAACTCTCATGCTCATTTGACTAGGCAACTTGTACCAATTTCTCCAAGGTCAAGCTGGTGAGGTGAGCTTACATCTGTATTCGAACATTGCTAGTACGGTGCATCTGATTTTCCTCTAGATCGATCTACACTGGCAAGCGGAATATGGCGACGTTGTCAAGTTTAGAGGCCCCTTCGGTGTGAGTCCAATATTTACGAAAATATGGCTCATTTTTTGAATTTCACCTTCAGCAAGACATACTTTTGCTTTCAGACCCGAAGGCAGTGCAATACTTCTATCACACATCTGGATATACTTTCCCCAAGCCAGCCGACCGCAAGGAAATCAACCGACTATTCACCGGTCCAGGCATTCTCTGCGCCGATGGTATACATTGCCTCTGTTTTTTCCAGAATAACATGGACAAGCTGACTGGTTTACTAGATGTGGATCATGCGAGACACAGAAAAATTATATCTCCGGCTTTCAACTTTGGAGTGATTAGGGAATACGTCCCAGTGTTTAACTACCACGCTGCAAAAGTAAGTGCCGTTGACAAAAGTTCTCTTGAGTATAGTATATACTTCCAGCACACTCATCCTAATCTAACTCAGCTTACAACCAAATGGAAAGAATCAATAGCAGAGTCTCCAGATGGCCAATCGGTTTTCAATTTATGCAATTGGTACGCAAAGACGACTCTGGACGCCCTGGGTATTGGTGAGTGAGACCGCTTACCTGACAGACGTTTCACCTCCTGATATTTGCCCGTTGAGCCGTATTCGACTATGACTTTGGTTCGCTTGACAACAAGGAAAACAGACTCGGAAAGATATACTCCAATTTATGGTAAGGTCTGGAACTCCATCATTTCATTCAAGCTCGCTGAGAAAGGTCGACAGCATTGAAAGTTTTGCTACGTTGACCAGGAGTGAGATAACTGCTCAAGCAGTCACTTCTCTCATCCCCCCTAGTATTCTTGTCCTCCTACTAAAGTTGCTCCCTAACCCCCGACTGGACAAGCTACACGAGGCATACGCCGTGGGATATAGCGTGGCTAAGGAAATGCTCGAAATTAAGACTAGAGAATTCACCGATGGCAAGGGCACTGAAGATATTATGAGCTTATTGAGTACGTTCTTTCCCGTGACTCTGCTTCCTGCTGATCTGATAACTTTCTAAGTTCGCGCAAACGCCTCTACTGATCAGGCCTCTCAGATGTCTGAAGAAGAGATGATCGCTCAAATAATGTATGTGTATCTCACGCGTCCATCCGGTCCGCACGATGTTGAAGGGCGCGCATTGGCTACCCCAAAATAGCACTATCCTTCTGGCTGGATACGACACTTCCGGCAGCTCGCTGGTCTGGACAAGTCTCGAGCTTGCACGGCACCCTGAAATGCAGTCAAAGCTGCGCTGCGAAATTCGACAGAAGGCGCGAGAAATCCAGAAGCGCGGCGATACTGAATTCTCGGCACTCGACCTGGAGTCGATGCCGTATCTCGCGGCTGTACTGAAGGTCTGTTAGCGTGGACAATTTTTTAGAGGCGGTTAGTCTAATCATCATTGCAGGAGTCTCTCCGATTCCATGCTGTATCGTATAACCATTACAGGGAGGCTGCGGTAGACACAGTCCTTCCCCTCTCGAAGCCCATTACGACCCGTTCTGGAAAGGTTATAAATGAAGTCGTCGTACCCAAGGGTACTAAGATGATAACATCGGTCAATGGGTATCACAGGTATGTTGACTATTAACTATACGTGGCTTCAATTAAGGTTGTATTTTCAGACACCCGGACGTCTTTGGCCCCGATGCAGATACCTTTAACCCAGATCGGTGGTTGAATAACGCGGCCCGGGCAGAGAAGCAGGTCTCAGTGGGAATGTACGGTGGTCTGTGAGTAATATCCCATATTCTCAATCTTTATAGACGCTGAGGAATGGCTGGCGCTGTCTGGTAGACTTTCATTCGCTGGAGGTGTAATGTAAGAACCCAAGCTAACTTATTTAAGGCAACTGTACTCAAAATGCTGTCATAAAATAGGTCGTGCGTTGGCTGGCGCTTCGCCGTTCTCGAGATGCAAGCGATTCTTGTCGAACTAGTCAATAACTTTGAGTTCGCGCTCACTCCAGAAGCCCAGACGGTCAGGAAGGAAGCTTGTTCTTTGCTTATGGTGCCAACAATTGAGGGGCACGGGGCACAGCGAATGCTTCCCATAAGTGTCAAAATCGCTCCACAGGATGACTGAGAAGTTGAATGTTGACGACTAAAACGTTGAATTTAGCGAGCAGTTACTCCGATGTTACCACCTGACACCATAATAGATAAATCTTCGAAAATGTAATAAAATGTTTACGCTCTACATACAACAGATTAAAAAACAAGGTGTTCGTACATACATAAGTACAATCTTTCTGGGGAGGGGAGAATCGTAGTTACACAAATGTACATACAAATAGATAGACAAGAACTCGAGAGAAGATTTCCAAGTCCTTATCTGATAAATTACATTGCCTGTCCCACCTGTGGAACTTTGAATTTCATCCATTGGTCCCACATCGTTTGTAGGGATTTCTCCTGGCCGATGGATGCCGCGAACTTAATCACCCGCCATACGTCCTGGAAGTTACTAGCAAGGCCAAGACTGACTCTCACCACGCCAAGCTCTCTGCCCATCTTGTCTTCGAAATCGGCCAGTGTGACGCCGGGGTATAAGCGTCGCATGTCTTCCTCTATTCCCAAGATGGCAGCTGCGCCCCCAGGATTGCACATACACCCAGTCCGCAAAGAGATGTTTTGAGTAGTTGCCGCGAACTCGATGAACGAATTGGGTATAAGCGCTCCGGAAGCCTTCATTACGTATGTCAGCGATGTCAGATAAGAGGCGGCATGGAAAGTCAAACATACGTCGAAGAACAGCAGTGCTAAAATAGAACCCGTGTCGGCCTGTTCTCCAACGGAACGGAGTCTCCGCGTTGGTATTCGGGACAGAATCTGTACCACAGGACGCCCAGAAGTCTCATGTCGAAGTTGTGACAGCGAAGATGTCAGATACATAAGCAGCGACGAAAGTCGCAGAGGGAGGAATGGTAGATATGCGGATAAAAAGCGCAGCCCATTAGTAATAGCTGGTAATTGAACGTAGTTGATAGTTCCGTCCTATGTTTTTTGAGTAAAAGGGGAACGTTATAGAATGCATTACACACCTCGAATTGTTCGTGAGGAAGTTTTGCTTTTGTGACGATATTTCCGGGGACCTGGACGACGTCGACGGTGCCACCGGCAAACCACGGCCTCTTTAATTGCTCCAGGAACGACTTCTTCACAATGAGAGCGCCGACACCCGTGGGGTATCCGAACATTTTGTAAAAGGATATAGCCATCGCGTCTATCGGATACTCCGAGATGTGGACGATAGATGTCGCAGCAAGGGCAGCCGCATCCACCATGGTGTAATAGCCCAGCGAGGATGCATAATTAGTGATCGACAGTGGAGTTTTACTGTTGGAGATATTCGACTGCGAAGTCAGCACGAAGAGGCTTGGGGATAGCTCCTTCGATTGAGGCCGATTCCTCAGAAGGATGTTCTGTAGATTAATTGTTAGTGAACCGATACAGCTATCATGAGTAATCATAAAGGGATCTCTCACCTTGGCTGTAGGGATGTCGACACCGCCTTGCGGAGTGGACGGGATATAAACGGTTCGGCCGCCTTTGAACGTCGCGAATTCGCGAATGCCATGCACCTGTCTCTCGCGTGAGTTAAATCGACAGGCTATCATCGAACACAGCTTACACTGTTGTGCGAATCGGCTCCGATCACAAGATTGCTGCCACTGGCGAAAGGGAAGGACTCGGCGACTAATTTGAGAGCACCACTGGCGTTCGCGGTAAAAATAACCGTATACTCCGAAGACGCGCGGAAGTGAGTCAGAACTGCAAGCCGTGCTTCATCTGCACATTTGAGTGATAGTTTTGAACTAGATGCGAGTTAGTATGTTTTCAGCCACGAAAAGAGCGCATATACTCACCTGTTGCTGACAGAATGGGTGTTGCCCAATATGTTATGTTTGAGGAAATCAGTGTGCACTTTGATGAGGCTCTCGGGGTAAAGTGCGCCACCCATATAATCGACATAGGTTTCACCAGCAAGTTCGAGACGCGAAAAGTCAGTCCGTCGGAGCGTGTCCAAAATCCAGGTTAATTGGTACTCTGAAACAAGTGGTATATGCATTGAGCGACGAAGACAGCGAGTTCCGTAAGATACTTACCGGGATGTTGCTTGACAAAATTTGCAAACGCCGTTTCCTCGTCCGCTGCAAGGTTCGTCTGGGAAGGGGAATAGGCGAGCGGATAGACTGGGGAAGGGGGTCGATGATGGTGATCGACGATAGTGTACTTCTCGTTGGAGACCTTGGAACTGTCATGAGAGACCGCAAGACTATCCGTGGATTGCGCAGAGGTACACCCAAGGGCCAGTCGAGGAAAAATCGCCGAGCGCTTTTTCTCGAAAGGACGCCTCTTGGGAGAGGGAGGAGGAGATAGCTGGACGGAGTGCGAGTGTGTGTTTCCCATTTCGACGGAGATAGAAGCAAGTTGCTGAAAATTTGGATATCGCTGCGCCGGTTTTATACTTGGAGAGAGTCGGTGTTCCTGACCAATGAGTTAAGGCATAACGGTGAGTCGATAGAGAGCTGGATGGTTATAGAATGTCATATAGATCTGTCAGACTCAAACAAAGAGCAACATATTGGCCAGAACTCGATCGGGCTATGCGGGACACGCCAAATAATTCTTCCCGAGTCCAGAAGGCATTGTAATGCAGATCGCATAAAACTAGCTCTTTGAGATCTTCTATCGCCCAGATGTAAGCTGTGTCCGCGACAAGAAATATAATTGCTCTCAGTCCGGTTCGGCGGTAGGCGCTGGTAGGTCTTGGCCAGTAATTATATCTGTTTTTGCTAAGTGGAGATACATCCTTGTCACAAGGAGCCAATAGAAGTAGATTCCAATACAAATAGTGCAGTTACCAGTGATATGCGTGACGTTTCTTCAAGGAGAGTAAATCAAGCCACAGTCAGAGATCCACCAGATGTTTGCCTAATGTGGGTACGATTGGGCGTTGATTGGGCGCAGAGAATGTAGATGAGGCTTGGTCTCGTCACTCATAGCATAGAGCTTGTCGATAAATCATACACAAAAATCGACAGATGACAAGTATCGCGCATACGCATTGAAGTACGTATTGCGCAGAGAAAGTATATCAGAATGCCGAGATCATGACGGCAGCCCGGCCAATAACGGACGCGTAAGGGCAGAAGGCAAAGTGCGATTTTCCCAAAATCTTTGATTACTTGCGTTTGCCTAGATGTTGAATACCCAGTTCCATGCAAAAGATGACGATGCGCCCATCAGAGAGCTGACTTAGTGCTAGCCAGTCCGTGTCATTCCGAATACGCATCGCCGTAATGTTCTACAGCCTCAAATGCACAGCATCAAGACCGCCCAGTCGCAAGCATCATTCAGGTGAGGGTAACCTAGTAGCATATGATAAAAGAGACATGCGATGCGGTCATACAAGATCATAATTTGAGCTGCCTCGAGCAAGATAGAGTAAGGGCAAGTCGGTTCCGTTGATATTTGACCATGATGCCTTTTTGGATTGATGACAGCAGGCATATCATTGCTGATTTTAGTCACCGCTGAGCAGAAGGGGAGAATGTGGACATGCACCAGAAGGGATCCCCGAACTCCGTCCAATAAAAGCACAATAAGGTGGCTCAGGACCGGGATTGTGGTGACCTCCTTTCTGGAATAGTGCCGGGTAGCGCCGTGTCTACCGTAGCGTTGAAAGCGCAAAGAGCGGCGAGGTCGACCACATGTACGAAATGTGGAGAAGGTAAGAGAGTTCTTCCCAAGTTCTTTGAATGAGAATTGACTTCTAGATGCCACACGATACGCGTTGAGCTCCTACGAACTGATGCATTGGACTGGCTTCTCAAGTAGCTTGATCAATCCAAAGAGGTTTGCAACGTAAGCACGCTCTAGCACCAGAAGGAGTCTCCGCGTTCCAAGTAGGTTGAAAGGTCGTGGAACTACAATCTCAACCGTGGGTCAACCACGAGGCGGAAGACGCATTCCTATTTGTTCTGAATTGTCGCTGTTGTGTTTGAAAGCGAAACACATACAATCCTCCCGTCAAACCGTTGATTGCGCCGTCCGAATTAATATTGCTCTGATAGCACTTTGTGCTCAACAATTCCGGACGACTTGCGAATTACTTCACTTGTCCTTTTGCTCTCACATCATAAATTTTTTCTCTCTCATTCCAATCAAATGCCTGTTGAATAAAGCTTATCGCAGTCACCTATTTATTACTATCTATTCAACCGAGGTAAACGCTCTTCACAATATTAGTTCATACAGCCAGTATGCAGGAAACATATTGAAGACCTGTCTCTCTTATTCAATGCTTACGGAATGTGTAGATGCTTATGAGAAGTCTTGAGGATCAGAAGACATAACGTTACAATGCCGAGCGCATTCAATCCGAGGTCCGATCACTTGTTGGCCGTGTTTTCATTGAGTGGTACCCAGGTGGCGCCGCCGGAGGAGGCCACGCAGCCGTTCCTCATGTTAACAAGTAACCGAGTATAGCATTTAATCAAATTCAGAGGTGGAAACTGGTGGAGATATTAGCGGATTATGTACGATTAAATTGTAATTAAATCGGTCTAGTTGTCGGTTTTGATATTCATGCATCATGTGGTATGCAAGTCATCAGTAAACCTTTTCCGAGAGTGACATAACTGTATTCTTGGAGGATTTACTGATCCACGGAGGCTGCCCACCCCCATGCTGTTCCTTATTTAAACACCGAACTTCGTAATCGGAAGCTTCATTTAAAATTTAATTAATTAGATAGCTTCGGCCGTTAAACCTTCAGAAAATGAAATCGGGCTTACTGACATATACAGTTAGTGATGTGCACTCTGGTCAGTGTGGGCTATCGTGTGGGCGATCTAAACACTGAAGCACACTTGTGGCGCGGAATGTGGATACAGGTAACAGATGCACATGCTGACCCCTTGAGGCCTGAGCATTGATACATGGTTTGATAGTTTTCTCACTAGTTGATCATCCCTCTACCTGTCTGTTTGCGTGTAGCTTTAAACCCGAACATAGATAATGGAGTTATACATCTATTTAAGATTTCCATCCCCGCAATGCACTCCAGTTCTCCAATTCTTTTTGGGCAAATGAACTCTTGCACAGATAAAGTGCAGATTCAAAATAAAGTTGACAGCGTCAATGGTGCAAGCCATACGGTGTTGATGTGCATGAACAACTCTTTGAGAGCAGAAGACGACCCGGGCCGAGCAGTATCAAGCGCCCGTGTGCCATCAAAAATACTTGAGCGTCAAATGTGATACAATAGCTGACGAACCACCTTTCGGATGTGAGCCATGGACACTAGTGGACGCAGCTGAAGATGAAAACTAGACCTCTTTGAACACTTTATTTTGCTATTTATCAGAGAGTCGTTTGGGAATTGCTCATGCCCATTGTTGCCGGCAGCAGGCACTTTCGGCACCGGATCAGCTACGGCCCGGGATAACTACTTACAGACGCACGCTTGCGTAAGCTAATACAGTGGACAGTAAATTTATTTTGTCATTTGCTTGTCATTTCCTCAACATTTACTTGTTCGCGTCGCTGGGCTCCTTGTAAAGTCCGCGAATATATACATGCCAGTGAGTTTTATAGCACGTACGTGAAGTGAAGGATCTGAACCGAAAAGACAGGTCACATACCCCAGCTCATAAAGGAATTTGTTACCCAATAAACCCAACAAAATTGCATGACTATACCGCCACCGACACGGTTTGGCCACATCACAAGGAGACTCATCGTGCATCGTCCAATTATCCCAGCGTCTCCTCAGGAGCAGTTTAGGCAAACGGTGTATTGTCTCGTACGATCTGCATTCATGACCGACAAACACGAGGGATACAAGGCCAAGCCGACTAAAGGGCTCAAAAAGATACCTCCATATTGGTACCCGTATACCACAATGACGAAGGAACGGTGGATTGGGAGGGAAATCCTGGAAGTGGTTTCCACGGAGTTCAGGGATAGATCGATGGAGTACTATGTGCGTCCTATCTACCATGATTACATTACAGAAGTTCTGAACCCCCTACAGAGATACGCATTGGAGTCCGGAGTTACGACAATCAATGGAAAGGTAGCGAAGCCAGATACAGCTCTCCTCAACGGAGACCGTATCGAGTGAGTGATGCTCCTACACGATCGCCTGAACTTTTGTATTGATCATGCTCAGAAACGTTGTACATCGACATGAACCTCCGGTGACCGCGACACCGGTTAAGATCCTGCTCCACGACAAAGAACGCGAATTTATCGTCATCGACAAGCCGGGTAGCATTGTTCGTTCGTCTTGCCGATCTTCATTTGCCTTTCCTTTCTGACATATGCCACCACAGCCGGTGCATGCATCCGGTCGCTACAACCGCAATTCACTCATCGAGATACTTGTAGAGGACTTTGGATTTACTAAATGTTTTCGTGAGCAGAAAAGCATCTCTCGTATTGCTGCGCACTTCAATTCATTCTTTTCATAGCCATCAATCGTCTTGATCGCCTGACTTCAGGGCTGATGATCATCCCCTTGTCGGCGGACTGCGCTAGAACAGTCACGAAGGAGTTCGCCGTTGGCACTGTACGCAAGGAATATGTGGCGCGCGTCAAAGGCAAATTCCCCTCGTAAGTGGCGCTCTTGTGGTGTGCACTCTCGACCGCTCACCGACGATAAGGGAGGAAATACTCTGCGAGGAACCCCTCCTGACCATCGACAGGCAGATGGGCCTGAACATCGTTCATCCTGCAGGAAAGGTGTCTCCATGTCCCCCCCCTTATCCCTTCATCCGAAAAAAGCTGAATTTGATTTTGTCAGACCGCAAAGACCATATTTAACCTAATTCGCTACGACGCCAATACGAACAGCAGTGTAGTAAGATGTATGTGATAATTCCTGCTTTAATCGGTTTGCCTTCGCTAACCCGTGCATCAGGTCGGCCGTTTACAGGAAGATGCAAGTCCCCTCTGTTTCTCTGTCCGGAATATCGAATATCCCATTTACTTATTCGGCCCACAGCCCATCAGCTTCGTGTCCATCTGCAATTCCTGGGGTACCCGATAGCGAACGACCCAATATATTCAGAGAAACGGATATGGGCAAGTCGCAAACACATCGTATTGTTTGCTGTTCTCACCGGAAGATGATGCAGGGAGAACAAATGGGCGTGGGCGGAATCGATGTCACGCCCAGCGACTTCCGCCAAGCACCAGCACCACCGTCACATCTAAAAGAACTCGTAGAAAGCGGAGGAAGCCCGGAATCGCTGAGCAAAGACGGTCCGGTTGCGCCAAATGAGGCAACTACAAAGCTCCTCCCGCGCGAGACAGGAGACGACATCGGCATGGGCTCGCCCGTGCCGCTCTCCCAGCAAGCCGTCGATGTCATCACAAATCTTCGCAATATGAAGGTGAGCCAAAATACGCATGCATATCGACTGTCAATGTCGCCACTGACATATCGAGCAGGATCAAGACGAGGATTGGAGCCGCTGGCGCGACGTCGTCTTTCGCGCGAAAGGAGTCATGCGCCCGAAAGATATGGTCATCAAAGCGCCCCCGGCGCAAAACCAGCGCAAGCGCGGCGGCAAGGCCGAGCTCGTGCCCGTCCGTCCGTCCTGGAATAACCCGAACAAGGCGATGCCCGAGGCCGCCTCCACTGCCGAGACACAGCTCTCATCTCCCGACCCTGCGCCGTCAGCGCACACTTCTGCACAGAAGGCCGTGTCATCAGAACCCACCACCGCAGAGGACCTCGTGGAGACGGAGGAACCCAAGCCTCCACAGATCACGCTAGAAGATGCTATCAAGCAAGTGTCCAACGCACCGATGACTGGTATGGAGTGCGCGACGGCATCCGAGCAGCTGTATTGCCCTGAATGCTACCTGCCTCTCCACCCCGACCCCAATCCCGAAAAACTGTACATTTTCCTCCATGCGTTGAAATACACCACAAGTCTAGGTTCTTTCTCCACTGATATGCCTGAATGGTCTGCGGAGGGGTGGGAATGGGACCAAGACTAGATGCATCATTCACCAACCCATTTGCCATAGTCTCGATAATGTACATAGCAAATATATTGCAGGTATAATATGATACAGTGCATTACTAGCATCGACAGATGCGCGTTAGAAGGGTGCGCATTAAGACTAGGATAGTGACTCACCTTGATGAACTTGGCCATAAATTTCCTGCACCGCGAAACATTAGATCTCGTCGTAAATACACCAACAAAAAACCCACTTGTGGAATTCGGTCCGCAGGAGATCGTTTACAAAGTTCCCTTGGCCGTTTTTAGGTGCCATAGCCTGGTTTTTGAAGATAAGGTCTGTATTGGAGAAATGTTAGCGTATGTTTGGAAGAACAAAAGAAGTGGACCGACCATCATCCCAGCGCTTCTTCACCTGGAAGCTCCCCGGCGCAGTGGTGCTTAGCCCCGGTGCTTGTTGGCCCAAAGCAGCAGCAAGGTTAAGTAAGGGATTGGAAGTCGCGATATCAGCCTCCCTTGATGCCGCTTCCGCCGCAGATTGCTCCGACTCCACCCTCGCCTTCTCCGCTGCCCGCTCACGCTTGATTTTCTCGAGCTCCCTGAGCAGTTCGGCGGTATCGTCTTCCTCCTCGGAGTCCTCCTCCTCGCTTGTTACGCAGAAATTTAGCCTCGCTGTCCTAGACACAGCAGGGCATCGGATTACTAACCTTTCTTCTTCTTCATCGCTTCCTGCTTTGCCTTTGCCTTTGCCCTTTCCCTCATCCTCTTCCTCGTCCGAGTCGTCCTTGTCCAGCTCCAGAGCTGTCTGCAGCAGCTTGCGTCGCTTGTTCGCCTCCTCGTCTGCAGGAGCAGGGACGTCCTCGATCAGCGGTGGCTTGCCCTCCGCCTTCCTCTTCTTGTTCCGTGCCTCTTGCTCGGCAGCAAGAAGCTCAGTGCGCAGGTCCATCCGCTTAACTTCGGATGTTGATGTTTGACCGACTTGGCTATTTCATGGGTCATATAAGGATGAGAAAATATTATAAGAACCGTTAGAACGATTAGGCAACGCCGGAAAGCCACTGACGCACCGGAATTTGAGCTTGGTGTGCGCGGCCATGTCGCGCACAGAGAACTGGCGCGAACCACCTTTTACATCCTTCGCCTGCGCGGGGTCCCATGTCGGTCTGTGTGCTGTGGACATTGGGCGAGGAGAAGCTGGATGATGAGGAAGGGGCGAGAAGAAGAGCTTTGACGACGACAAGCCCCAGTGAATCCTCGACGCCACGCTCGTGATCCACATTTCACATCACGTGATACACGCGTACTTCGTCGCCATCTATCAAAAGCGCGTTGAGCAATCTATCCAAAATTAGCCGTATCATTGTTGAACGTCGAGCATGGTTGAACCTTCAAATAAGGAGATTTTGACACAGTGGCAAGATGTTGATTGTATGTAGTGGTTATGGGTTACAGCGCGACATAAGGTGTAGACCGGGCAAGATAAACGAGTACATAAAGTGTACAACATTGGTACAGTTGAATGTAGTAGGTATATAAGTAAAATGCAAAGATGAGGCAAGAGTCCAAAGAGATTAGTTGTAGTAGGAATGTCAACGAGCCCACAGAGGTAAGCTACGATACTTATTTAACGGCATGGATAGCGCATGGATAGCAAGAGTAGGGCAGCAATACGACAGGGATTAGTTGGCGATGTAAGGGTGGTGGTAGGTTCCAGCAGAGGGTATGTGTGGGCATGAGCATCATAGAGCGTTATCGCCGTCGTCAGCATCGTCATCATAATCATTTTCGTCGTCTCATAATGCCCATTTTTTGAGGGAGATGGTTAACGTTAATTCAGTGCATGTCGAAGGGAAGGCTATTGGGCAATGGCGTGTCGGTCGGTGCGCTGGGCGCTATAGAATTCCTGTCGCAGCTCGTGGAACTCGTTCCGGAGGCCCGCGCGGAAGGCCTTGCCCTCTCTCCACCGGCGCTCGAACGACGCACGCGACATCAAGCGGCCCTTCTGGGCTTTTTGCCGCTTCGCCTCGTTGTGCGATTGCGTGAGCAGGAAGTGAAGATGGCGCAGTCGGAGGCGGTCAAAGGCCGTCTGTGCGTGGACGATCAGCAGTTGCGCGGACCATGCATGGTACGATGATAAAAACGAGGCGACGCACACTGTACTTTGATGCCAGATCTGCCAGTTTAGCCTCGTGTTGTTCCAATTTTGTCAAGATTGCCAGGCGCTGTCGAGGGCGGAAAGGCTGCGTCTCTATTAAATGGCGCATGCGGCCCAGCCGTTGAAGGGTTCTATGGTATAATTGTCATGACAGAGATGCGATAAGAAAAAAGGAGGGCGCTCACGTTCGCAAAGATATCAAGCGTTTGGTATAGTTCTGGTCCCACGTAGACGACCGGACACTCCACTCCTCCGCGCTCATTTGCATGCGAACTGTTAGAGTTCGCCGCAATGAAGCCAGGTGTTCTTCGAGTTTAGAACAGATATCAGTGTGCTCGGTGACATTTTCTGTACTCTGAGCAAAAAAATACTGGACGACAAGAGTTGGTGTTCAGCGCCATCATAATTTGGGAAAATTTCAACGCACGGTGCTCAAGAACTTGACATGTTCCTGCGACAAGATAGTGAGCTCGAGATCCTCCTTGACCAGGGCAACCTCGTACGGATCGCTCTCCGCGACCTGCGACGGCGGGCCCGCGCCAGGCGTGAAGATGTCCATCCCCGGGGTGGCAGTTGGAGTGGAAGGGGCGTTCAAGCTGCGATGCGACAGCCTCTCTCTGAGCCCGGGAAGTTTCCGCGCTCGAGTACCTGGGGGTGGCGTTGATATCAAAGGCACATTCTCATCGCCGGGCGCATGCACGCCATTTGTCGTTGCCCCGCGGCCGACGGCGTCCGTTCGTCGCGCCCGCGGTGTCTCGATGCTGTCGTTGTCGCCAAGCCCTCCGCGGTCATCGCCATCAATCGCCGCATCGTCGTCGCCCACCTCCTCGATCTTCCCGTGCGTGTCGTCCGCATCCTCCTCGTCCACATAGATAAGTTCCTGCAGCACATCGCCCGCAATCACGATCCCGACCTCGCCGAAGCTGCGCGAGCCACCGCGCGCGCGGCTGGGCCCGGGCGCTGGCCCCTCGTCCGGGCGGTAGATGCTGCTCGCGGGGTAGGAGAGGCCGGGTGGCTGAAACACGCTGGGGGACTGCGCCGTATTGTCGAACGCGTTCAGGAACTGCGAGTAGGTCAGCACGGGGTGCCCTGCCTGCCCACCACCACTCCGGAGGGTCGAAGACGTCGTTGTCGCGCTTGTTGGTTGAGGCAGGCGGCGCCGGCGGGGTGCCATGCGGGTGTGCAGGTCCTGCCTGTCGAATTCCGCGGAATAGTCGTGTACAAAGGACATTACGGGGTGGAAGGGGGAGTGGGGAGGGAAGTCGTTCAAGCATGCATAGCGGGCAGAAGAAACAAAGAATGAGTGACGCCGCAAATTATAATAAGTCTGCAGGAGCAAGCATCTGACATCTTCTTGTTCCTACACTATTTTGGCTTTATTGCGCGAGAAACAAACTACGCATGACAATCGGAATAATACCGCTGCCTGGTGGCAACCAACATGTGTATTTCCCATGAACAAACGCACGGAAATAGACGAGAGTTTGAAGGTTGTACCGAGCCGTACAACAGTGCTGGAAGGTTCACATGAAATGACAAGACATATCCGCTCCCGAGACCACGCAGTCGGTCTCTTACATCACAGGCTATGCTACTATTAAAAAGTATTACTCCAACCTGCCAATGAGCCATGCATGGGCTCCGCGATGAATTACCTTTATTTTAAGATGCAGGTACTCCGCGATAGTGTTATCGAAACTGATTGTACATATAGCATCTGATAATTCATAAACTCATAAATTTGTCGTTACGTTCGTTAGATATCTAAAATCCATAAACAGGAATGGGGGAAAGGGGGATACAAGTACAGGCTGCAGCACAAAACAATAGGAAGACTATAATCATCCAGGTAGACAGGAATGGGAGCATGATAATAAGTTAGAGCGTCATGATGATACGAAAACAATGCACAACTTTTCGTGGCAAATTGCCAGGGGAAAAAATGTTACACGTATAAAAATGCCAGAAATGACCAGGTCTAGTAGGAGGATGCAGGGATTGAGGATGCAGGGACTGAGGATGCAGGGATTGGGAACTTCACTGGACGTAACCGTCGCGGGAACTTCTACTGGTAGCAGTGTTACTTCTTTGGAAAACGTTGGCGATCTTGGACTAATTGCGCATATTAAACATGTTAGCCGGAGAGAAGAGCATTTATAGCGCCTTTGCACTTACCAAAGTCGGCCGATGAGACGGCGGGCTCTGTGGTTCTGGACTCAACGGCAAAAGTGCTGCCTGTCGTTGGGAGTTCGACCGGGTCAACGACCGAGGGCCAAACGTTGTCCCAACCGCAAAGCTTCCCATGCTATGTCGAACGCGCTCGCGTGGTGTAGACGACCTCGACGTGCTTTCTGGTGCTCGACTTGGTAGAACCTCCCTCGGGCGCTGAGTCTCAGACGATCCTCGGGAACTCGGTGGAGTAGACGGTGCGTCAATGTCGAAAGCCACAGTTGGTCGACTGGTTGGTCGACTGGGTAAAGGTCCGCGAGACGACGACGGTGCACGAGCGCGTACGTCAATAACAGTATCCGGCGTTCGTCGAGGTCCAAATGTTTGAGCGAATTCTTCTATGAAATCCTTCGGGACGAAAAGGTCCTTCCATTGATGAATCGTCTTGATCGACTGGCAAATAAATTATTAACCGGCCGCTTGCCAGCAACAGGGGCAAAACCACTTACCCCCTGGTCGGTTTCCAGAGCCATAGAGAGTGTGTCGGTAAATACAGATAGTGAGTCTTCCATCGAGTGGCAACGATCTTTCTCCTGCTGCCAGGACGAGCTACACAGCTCATCCCAGCTCTTGGCTAGTCCATGTGGCGCCTTCGGGGACTCAACTGACGCCTCTGAGATCGTATCGAAATCGGGCGCGCCGCCGTGGCTGCCACGCGCGAAATGAGGATCAGGCATCATTGACTGCAAACGTCGGCTGTCGAGGGAATAGCGCAGCTTCTTGTATTCCTGCTTCCATTCTGTAGCGACACTCCGCCGGCGGGAGGCGCGCACTTGGTCGTCGTGCAGCTTGCGCGCGCTCGGCTCGTAGTACTCCTGCCAATACGCGCGCTGCTTTATCTGCATGTCGAGGCTGCGCTTCTCAAGGTCGACAGCGATGCGCTTGGCTAAATCATGCCGCCGCATCGCTTGCTGCGCCGTCTCCACCCTAACAGCGTCAATAGCGCGCCGGAGTTCCCTACATTGGATATCAGTTCTCTGTATAAAGATAGAGAACAATGAACCTACTTGGAATCTGATTCCCCTATCATCGTCTCTGCCAGATTCGCCAACCGAGACGCATACTGATGTTCAATCGCCCCTCTGGAATCAGTCACGCATCAGCGTCCGGAAGATGAGCGATGTCAGAGTCATATGCAAATATCTTACGCTACCTTTTGATCCAGAATTTGGTCAACTCATCCGTCGTTTGGATGGCCACCCGCATCCGCGCTGAGAGGGCCCGCATTTTGGGATCGAGGACATATTCGACGAGCTCAAACGAAGGAAGCGCATCTTGGTATATCGATGTTGTCGACGATGACAAGGAAGACCCAGAAGCCTGCTGCGCAGCGGGATCACGATCCCACCCGACCAGCCAGTCATCAATCATGAAGTGCTCCCACACAATTGGGCTTCCATTTTTCTGGATGTCGACCCGGCCCTGGGACACGGTATACGTCGCAAAGCGCTCGGGGCCCACAGCGTAGTGGTTGAAGAGCGTAGTGAAGTCCCAGAATCCGGCCGGTACGGGGCTTACTACGCCCTGTTCCCGCAACCGCTTATCCATCTGCACAATCTCCTTCACCTGCCCGACGTCATACGCCTGCACGTGGCTGGGGTTGGCTGGGTCGAGAAGCTCGTAGGTGCGCAGCGACCGGCGGCGAAGGCATCTGTGGTTTATGCAGGGGATGCTGTGAGATGGGCCAGCCCTAGAGGTCAGTGCGGTCATGGTGGTGAGTGAGGTGTCTGGAACCGCGAAAGAGTCGATGAATGATGCTCTTTATCAGACAGGACTCGGAGCTGAGCCAGCACTGCCTCATCTTGTCACTTCTTCTGCGTGAGTGCATGTGAAGGTCTGAAACAGATTGCCTTGCCCTCAAGGTTCTGCCCATCAATCTAGCAGGGCTATTCCGGGCCCACAGACAAAACGCAAATGGCAAAAGCTATTTTCTGTTGATTTGCGAGCGTTCATGAGTGATATGGAGCACCCTGTTCATTCAGAAAGAGTTCCTTGAGCATCGGAGAGGAAGCGCCTATCCGGCAGAGAGTGTCGAGTTGGTATCCGAAACAAACCCGGAGCGGCCTCGGGAGAGTTCAATCTCAGCCACATCAGCAGTGGTCAGCACATATCACGTACACCTCCTGACCGGTGACCAGTTGGCGCCCAACACGGACCTGTTCGCGATGCTCTGAAGTCTGCGTACGCGAACAGGACCCTTCTCCAATTAGTTCGTTTCACTAGTAAGCTGGGGTCAGTGATGCTACGCAGAGTGTTTCTGGGGTTACTTTGATCATTTGGCACTTCATTTCAACCGTGGAAGTCATCGAAGAGCAGAGATATATCAAATCACAAACCAGAGTACACATTATTTCTTGGATGTCATCAGGCCTCCTGTGCTGTAAGAATAATGTGACCCGATCAGCTCGTACACACCACGTCGAGCATTCTGCGATTATTATCAAGACGACGAAAGATGCGTATGTTTTGAGCGAATCCAACTACGTCCAACGGAAATAGCAAACGACCGCAGCAAATACGGCGCAGTGAAGTTACAGGTACTATACTATTCTGAAATGCATGTCATGGACCTGCTGTTCCGAATTGACATCGTATTTTGTAACAAGAATATCACCGCGACCTTCCATCAGACTTAGCGTCATTTCTGATAATCTTTTGGCAGTTCAGAGCTCTATCATATCACTGCATAGCTTGATCCCGAGATGCTAAATTTACTATATATGTCTAAAATATGACTCATAAATCCTTCTTTAACATTCCCGTAATAGGAAGAAAATGCAGTGTGGCTGCGGCGGGCGTCTATGTCCAACAGTCACAGCAATGCGCTGCTTGAGGACTTTTTGACGGCTCACGAGGTGCTCGATGATCATTTTTGATTCATTTTGGTGAGGTAACGACCCGCGTGGCGATACATAGGGAAGCGTCACGGTGCGTCTGTGAACATAGGTCGTTGTCGCCTCCTTGCACAAAATTATCCCAAAATGGAAAGTAAGTATACAATCCACAACTTTCAACTGGCGCTCATTACAAAGACGTTCCCTGGTATGCTGTGCGGTAGTTGAAACATCATTTTTGAGTATCATAAGGTCTCTGCTTGGCATACCTCTGAATCAGACCATAGTTCCTCTAAACGGCGACATGAAGGCCCAAGGCGCAGAGCAAATATTGCCCCAGAGAGGCGCTTGATACGAATCTGTGATCCCAAAGGAAACAAATTAATGCTGGGTAATCACATGTACTAACCAAGCTCAGTAGATGCAGCTATACCGTATGATATGAATGCCTCTTTCCAAATATAAACCACATCATTAATGACATACTAGTGCACAGAAATGACTCGAGGAACGACCAAAGCAACTGCCGCTGCTGTGCTTTACAAAGCATCGTTAAGCCGCTGATGTACGTTCACTGCCTCTGACGATGTACCCAATTATCCGGGCACTTGCGATATCTCCTGGCGCCCAAAGAGGCCGTGCAGCGAAACGTGGCATGCCCGATATATGGCCCCTAAACGCCATAGCCTATGCCACCACCCGAGCCTCACACTGTTGCTAAAGTACTAACACTTCATTGCAAGCATTGCATAGTCAACTAGCGTCTGATGACCTTATCTTCTGACCACGACGCTGTGCCGTTCTAGTATCATTTCTATGTCGATGGTTCTGAAAAACATCCCACCTAGCTATCGATCTATCAGTTATCTTATCTAAGGAATGATGACTTTTTGAACAGAATTGAACCTAATGGAACTCTCTTGCGCAGCCGTCATGCTCCGCACCGGTACAGCACCTTCTGCTCAACAAAATCACATCATCGCAACATGCACCTATTGTTCACGTAACGCGGGCTCTTCTAAATGAACACCGCGTCTCGTGTCCGGGTTCCACTGCCGTCATATCACGCGGTGCACTTCATTAAATGTTTCCCCCGTGTGTCCCTGAGTCTAGGCGCACGATCGTGCGCCGACACCGTGTCTCTCAAGCATTTATAGCGTCGGTGAAAGTGCGCGTACACATGCGCGCGGAGTTATTGGGGCGCACAGTACTAGAATAATACGCGTATTACACGTAGGATACTCCGTTGTGAGAGAGGTAGTACCATTACGAGACTAACGCTGCTCTCCTCGGCACCTCAAATAGCGAGAACTACAATGAAATTAAAAACACGCCCCTCAATATGCCACCGGGAGTTTGGGCGAAGTTTATAAAAATAACTTCACCACATCGCGGGTACAGATGATGCTATTCAGGCGATGTTTAACCGAAACTTCTCCGCCGACGCTGGGAGGGTGGATTCAACGCGGGCGGCGCGCAACTTGTTTTATGTGCCAAGGGTCGCTGATGTATCCTTACATCGTCGCAACCTATATGGTAAGTGTGTATCCTCATTGGATTATTGTACACGTGACTAATTTATCAGATGCGGCAATCATTTTTCGATATTTCAACCCTCCAATCTTTAAGGGGAGTGACGAAAAGGATAGGATTGCAGATGATAGGAATAGAATGAAGAAACCAAATGATAGGATGGCGCACCAAACGACA